>CM032408.1:11914249-11920680 GCA_019049475.1 Eueides isabella | reverse complement strand
ACCTGCCCGATCAACCTACGCAGAGTTATCGATAGTTATCTCCAGGATAGGAGAGTCACTGTAAGGTATGCCGGGGCGGAATTCTTAAGGAAACCACGAAAGGCTGTGTGCAAGGTTCCATAGGTGGCCCCACCTTGTGGAACTTGTTACTAAATCCCCTATTAAAAGAACTGACAAAACGGGACATATACTGCCAAGCTTTCGCCGATGACATAGTCCTCGTCTTCGACGGTGATTGCAAGCCTCGAGGCGTCTCTGAAAGCCAATGCCGCCTCGCCTATGTTAGGGAGTGGGGCATCACGAACAAATTAAATTTGCACCCCACAAAACACAGGCAATGGTGGTGACACGCAAATTAAAATTGATACTCCGCGTCTTACCATGAGCGGGGTCGGCATTGAAATTTCTAGAGAAATGAAATTCTCGGGCTTACCATCGATGACAAGCTCACCTTTAACTCACACCTAGAAAAGCTGGGGGTTAAGGTGAGCAAAATCTACAAGCAGATCTCCCGAGCGGCGAGAACGAGCTGGGGTCTCCGCCAGAAGTCTCAAAAACAATATATACAGCAGTAATTGAGCCGATGGTTCTTTACGCCGCGAGTGCATGGGCACCGGCGTCCAAAAAGCTAGGAGCCCGAAAGCGACTGGACGCGCTACAGAGGGGTTCGCCCAGAAAATTATTAGGGCTCACCGGACTGTCTCGCTGAATGCCTCACTACTACTTGCCGGATTGCTGCCACTCGACCTTAGGGTGCAGGAGGCAGCCGCCCTCTATGAGACCAAGAGGGGAATATCCGAAGTGGTACTCGGGGACATTGGGATAGAGCGTAGGGTTGAGCCCTATAGTGCGAATCATCCGGCTCAGCAGATGGCGCTAGAATTTTCGAGCCTGGTGGACCGAAAGCAAGTAGATAGGAACAATTGCCAAGCGGTGCGAATGTACACAGATGGAAGTAAGTTTGAAGGAGGGGTTGGAGCGGCAATTTCCGTATGGAATGGCAACGCGGAGGAAACCAGGGCCTTCAAACTGAAAACTAGCTTCGCACTGCTCAGTCTACCAGGCTGAGCTCCTCGCTCTGTCTAAGGCGACGGACCTGATGCTGGGGAACCCGGCCTGCTCATTTGGCCTGTACACCGACCAGATCGTCTCTGGAGGCGGTGATAGGCCACAAATCCCTCCACCCGCTAGTGTCTAACATTAGGAGCAACCTGATGGCTTGCCACGCCCAGAATAAAACAGTGTCCCTATTCTGGGTGAAAGCACACGCAGGGCTGGAGGGAAATGAGCGCGCCGATGAGTTGGCCAAAGAGGCAACCCGGCTCAGGAAAAAGCCGGATTACGATCAGTGTCCGGTTTCATTCGTCAAGCGACTGCTTCGTCAGAAGTCGGTTGACGAATGGAACCGCAGATACCAATCTGGCACAACGGCCGCCGGAACAAAGCTGTTCTTCCCGGACGCGGCTCGCGCGTATGGAACCATAAAAACATTAGAAATGGACAGTGTACTCGCGCAGATACTGACTGGTCACGGTGGATTTTCCGAGTACTTGAATAAATTCAAGTGCAAAGGAGATCCATCGTGCATCTGCGAACCCGGGGGTCCCGGAAAGTGTGACTCACATTCTGTGCGAGTGTCCTGTCTATGCTTTAGAGAGGGCTCAAGTAGAGTCACAAATAGACGCAAGAGTGGAAACCGAGAGCTTGAAGGACCTCATAAAGGAAAGGAGACTAAGGAAGAATTCATAAAATACTGTAAGCGCGTCGGAAACAAAACGATTAAAGAAATAAATAAGGGAATAATATGTACAGCTAATCATTGTATTGGAATTATTTATTGTATTTTAGTTATTTAGTATTATTTTATCGCAACATTAATTTGAAATTTTATCTATTGAATTATTCAATTATTAATGTATTATGGAAATTTAATTATTGAATTATTATATTGAACTTTGAAATTTTTAAAAATTTTGTAATGTATAGATGTTAGAATTTATTGGATTATTTAATAATTGAAATATCACGTTTACTGCCTAATATTATATTGTAAGACATATTTTTTTAAAAACTTTACTCTGCATAAAACTGCATGGCCAAAATATACAAAAGAATAATAAATTCTCTGATCACGTCAGAGGGGTGAATAAATAATAAAAAAAAAAAAAAAAAAAAAAAAAAAAAAAAAAAAAAAAAAAAAAAACCTAACCTAACCTAACCTAACCTAACCTAACCTAACCTAACCTAACCTAACCTAACCTAACCTAACCTAACCTAACCTAACCTAACCTAACCTAACCTAACCTAACCTAACCTAACCTAACCTAACCTAACCTAACCTAACCTAACCTAACCTAACCTAACCTAACCTAACCTAACCTAACCTAAACCGATACAAATTGAATTTTTCAAACCAACTGCTATCAGACTGAAATTTTTGTACATAGTAATTCTGACTTAATTAACATAATAAATAACAAAATCAACAATTTACAAACATTTGAACACTGAAAATCAGTCTGAAAATTTTGACTTATAAAATTTTAAAAATTTTTTTAAAGAGACTTACCTCACTTTGATTGAGGAGTTACTGCTATCGTTGCGTAGGCCCCCTCCGCGCCGTACCTTCCTAAATTTTTTTCGAAATTTTTTGACATATTTTCGCGCCTTTTACACGCGAAAATCACTGAAAAATTCAATTTTTTCTCAATTTTTAAGTGCACACCCCCCTCCCCCCTCTGACGTTCCTTCACCGTTTCGAAGGCCTTGCGGAGCCCGAACGTGGACACCAGTTTCGCGCCGATCGGAGCAGTAGAAACTGAAAAAAAGAGGCCCCCACCCACCACACCCTATACTCGCCAGGCAGGGAAAAACAGACTGACCTTGGTTGAATTTTCTGACTTTTTAGTGTTTTATTTTATAAAATTTTGCTAGCTCTTGACGTAGAAACGTCAGGAAAAATATATAATTAAATAAATATAGACTGTCAGTGGCTTTTTACCCACTGACTGTTTTTAGATAGATACTTGGTACTTTTACCAAACGAAAATTATTTTTATTTAAATTTTAATTGACTTTGACTTCATTTTACTCTGGTTTTAAATTGACTGAATTTGAATCTTAATTTAAATTAAATTTAACTTTAATTGTAATAATAATTTGACTGTAATTTATTAATAATTGTAATTTTATTTTAACTTTTAATTTAACTTAAATTATAATATTTTACTTTAATTTTAATCAATTCAATTTATTCTAACTTATACAATTACCTAGTCATTTTATCTGTAGTAACAAAACTTGCAGGAGTACTTACTTTCTATTTTATATATTTCTTTATATTAATATTTATTCTTTTACTAATTGACACGGTAGGCCTTGAGGGGAAAATCAGATTTTTAACGAAAAATCTTTTAGTTCCCCTCATCCTTTATATATCCTCCTCTTCTTTCCATACTACTCCAGGCAATCAAGTTACTTCTCAGTCTGACGTACGTGGCTCTTTACACCACAGACCGTCAAGAGACTAGGCTTTTTATACAACTTTGGGCATTTTACACCCAAATTTTTATCTTATAACGCGCACCTCTACAATGCTCAGAACCCCATCTGTCAAGGAGGCAAGCAGAGAGCAGCCTGCTAAAACTAAACCGGCACCGCAACCCAGCCACCAAATCGACCTCACCCTCGTTAGGGGGGGGACCAGGCTGAACTTCAGCCCCGAGAGTGAGGAAAAAGGCATGAAAATATACAAAAGTAAAACCTCGGAGGCAAAGGCCTGCTTAATGAGCGCCAAACTACTTCTAAACAACTCCCGCAACTTGAAAACAGACATCAAAGCCGGCGTTTTGGAAGCCCTCGAGCGGCTTTACGCCCTCGTCAAAGAACTGGAGAGCGAGCCAAGTAAGCAAGAGGCGCCAAGAGAACAGTCCGAGTGCAAGGAGCAGGGGGAGCTCTCTCGAAAGATCGAGGAGCACTCGCGGCTGTTAGCCGAAAACGCCGAGCAAATGCGGGAGTTGAAAGTAGCGCTAGAGAAAAACTCCACCGCACTCGCAAACCCTTCTCCTCCTTTGTCCTACGCGACCGTTGCCGCAAACGCGCCCACGCCAAACCGGTGCGACCTTCCCTGCACTCCATCATCATCTCCTCCGACGATGTATTGGAGACAGGGGAGGAAGTACTGGAGCGAGTGCGCAAAGCGGTAGACGCCAAGGAGGGCTGGATAAAGGTGGAAAAGGTACGGAAGGCCAAGGACAGCAAGATTATCCTCGGATGCCCGACGGCCGAAGACCGGGAGAGGGCCCAGGCAACGGCTGGAGTCCAGTTGCCTCCGGGTCGAGGACGTCCAAAATAGAGACCCCATGATCGTCCTGAGAGACCTACTGAGCATCAACTCTGATGAGGAGGTGCTCGGGGCTCTCAGGAAGCAAAACGGGGAGGTGTTCGAGGGTCTCGCGGAAGAAGAAAACAGGATGCACGTCAAGTTCCGAAAAAAGGCCAGGAACCCCCACACGAGCCACCTGGTTCTGTCGGTCTCCCCGATTATATGGAGGAGAGCGACAGACCTAGGAGCGCTCCGAGTGGACCTGCAGCGCGTCAGGGTCATGGACCAATCTCCCCTAGTGCAGTGCTCCCGATGTCTGGCATATGGCCACACTCGGAGGCACTGCACTGAGGAGGCAGACGTCTGCAGCCACTGTGGGGGTCAGCACCTGAAGGCGAAGTGTGAACTCTTGGCGGCCACTTACCCAACGTGTAAAAACTGCGTTAGGGCTAAGGGTGGCCGCACAGATCACAACGCCTTCAGCGAAGACTGCCCTGTTCGAAAAAAGTGGGAATCCTTGGCACGGTCCACGGTGGCGTACTGCTGAGGTCGAGGTGGTGATCCCCGCGAAGAAATTATGCAAACGATCCGCATTGCAAGGGCGCCGGTGACGCGAAAAAAGAAATGTACCCAAGGATGCGAAAACGCGATACCTACACCTGTAAGCCAGCATTCTGCGGACCATATGCGCCTGAAACTCATAAAAGCACTACACTGGGCCGAATTTCAGGCCATATGCGACGGAGGGAGGTTGGACTCCAGGTGTAACAAAAAATTGTTAACTCCCCAAAACCAAAAAGTTTTAGAAAAATTGAAGTTTTTCAACCCCGAATACAAAACGCCTCTATTCCGGGAAAAGTGACAAGTCGGGAGCGCAGGACTTGGGGTATAATAAATAGAAATTTTGGCCTTAACAAAACAAACAAAGTCCTCCATAAATTGGCAGCACCTAAAAGCAAAATACAATAAAATACAAATAAATATGTAATAGAATTAATAAAGTTGAATATGTATATAAACTAATAAATGTGAATAGATTAAAATATAAATGAAATAAGACAGAAAGAAATACAAAGAAATTTACAATGTTAGGTTTCAACAGTAATATCAAATAAAATATATAACCAAAATGGACTTACAAATAACACATCATGCAAAAAAAGGCTCTGATTATGTCAGAGGTTGCCCGTAAAAAAAAAAAAAAAAAAAAAAAAAAAAAAAAAAAAAAAAAAAAAAACCTAACCTAACCTAACCTAACCTAACCTAACCTAACCTAACCATACAAATTGAATTTTTCAAAACATCTTAAATCAGGCTGAAACTTTTTTACACAATAAATCTGACCTATTTGACATTATATATAATAAACTAAATCTATTTACACAATTTTAGACACCTGAAAATTCAGTCTGAAAATTTTGACTTATAACTTTTAAAAAATTTTTTGAACTGACTTACCTCACTTCGATTGAGGAGTTATTGGTATCGTTGCGTAGGTCCTCCCGCGCCGTACCTATTCAAATTTTTTCCAAATTTTTTGACATATTTTCGCGCCTTTTACACGCGAAAATCACTGAAAAATTCAATTTTTCTAAATTTTTATACTCACCCCCCTCCCCCTCAATCTTCAATTCTTCACAGTTTCGTAGGCATCGCGAAGCCCGATCGATTGACACCGATTTCGTGCCAATCGGAGCACGAGAAACTGAAAAAAAGGCCCCCCCACCACACCCTTTTGTTGCCAGGCAGGTAAAATCTACTCGACCTTGGCAAAACTTTTGACTATTTTGATATAGTTCTCACAAATTTTAACCAGGTTTTGACGTTGAAACGCCCGTAAAAATAGTCAATAAAATACTCTTTATACACATAGACTGTCAGTGGCTTTTTACATCACTGACTTTTAAGACTGAAATTGGTATTTCTACCAAACCAAAAATATTGTATTTATTGAAATTTTAATTTGCACTTATTTAATTTTAACTTTATATTTATTCAAATTGTGTTTTAAATTTTAACCTTGTACTTATTTAATTTTAACCTTATTTATTCAAATTGTATTTATCTTAACTTCGTATTTATTTTATTTTAACTTTATAAATATTTT
>CM032408.1:11904249-11909249 GCA_019049475.1 Eueides isabella | reverse complement strand
GCCACCGACGACGATATGGGCATCTGGTGGTGGGCCTTTTCGAGGAGCTTGGAAGTATAATGCCTCGGACTTGTTCAAGGCAACCTCCAAACCAAGCCGCCTGATGCGGCCGACAACATCGGCCACCCCGGCCGTCGCGAGGATCGCCGCCTCCCGGTAGGTCCTCTGCTGCGCCAAGACCAGCGTGTCATCGGCGTAACAGAGGACCTTTATTCCCTCCAAGTTGCTGCCCCGCAGCACCCAGTCGTATCCGATGTTCCAGAGGATGGGTCCCAGCACCGATCCTTGTGGAACACCGGATGACACCTCGTACTCCTCCCATCCACCAGGAGCTGGAAAGATCACGGACCTCCCGGACAGGTAAGCCCCGATGACACGGCACAGGTATGGAGGCACGCGGTGGTATAAAAGTGCCTCCTTAATGCAGGGCCAGGGGAGGGAGTTAAAGGCGTTGGCGATGTCTAAAGACACCGCCAAAATCCCGTCACCCCGAGCAACCGCATCCTGCGCATGGGACTTCACCTCGAGTATGGCATCCACCGTCGAACGCCCACTGCGGAAGCCATACTGCAGGTCCGAGAGGTCCGGACCTGTCCCCTCCAAATGGCGTTGTAGCCTCCTCGCTACAACTCGCTCGAAGAGCTTGGCGATCTCGCTCAAGAGCACGATAGGCCTATAGGCGGAGGCTGAATCCGCCGGACGACCCTCCTTCTTAATGAGGACTAACCTGCCTGTCTTCCACCGCTGTGGAATTATGGCTTGAGCCAGACAGGCAGTGAATAGCCCTCAACTCTGGGCCCCATGGTGTTCAGGGCCAGAGTTAACGCCCGGCCGGGGATGCCATCCAGGCCAGGGGCGGTGCTCTTGTGCCGAGATCGGCGAACAGCTTCTTCGAGCTTCTCCTCCTCCACCGGTGGTGTGACACCGTCTTCCTCCTCTCGCGCTGCAGGGCGGGCCATAGTAGGTGGTGAAAAGTTGGCCCGCTGCGGGAATAGCGACGACAGCACCCCTCGGAGAATATCCGGTCGGAGCGTCTGCGTCAGTGGTGGAGCCCAAGCCCGTAGCCTACCGATCACCATCCGGTAAGGCGTGCCGTACGGGTCTTGGTCTATCCCCGCAATCATTCGATCGTGCGACTCGCCCTTCGCACGACCGATTGCCTCCTGCAGCCGCGTCCTAGACTCGCCATAGACCTGGTACAGTCGGTCTTCCTCCTCCTGCACCTTCTGTACCCGTCTCCGATAGTGGCTGTACTGGCGTCTCGCACCAACGCAGGTGTTACGCAGTTGGGCGATCTCCCACGACCACCAGTACACTTGTCGCCGCTGAGGGCGACGCCCGGAACGGGGCATTGACGCGTCACAGATACGCGTCATCGCCCCCTGCGCCCAGGTGGCGGCGTCTTCTGCAGACGCCAAGCTCTGGGGCAGCCAGGCTTCCACTATCGCTGCCTCCTCCAACAGTTGCCTGTCAAGACGACCCAATTGCCACCGCGGTCCGTACTCTCGCGAGGTTGGACTGGGGGCTGGCGGCGCCGCCGGATGTGTGGAGATCTCGTATTGGATGTAGTGGTAGTCCTAGAGAGTCTCCACATCATCCAGCACTCGCCAACCCCGAACACGACGTGCTAGGGCCGGGCTCGCAAACGTTACGTCCACGACGGACCCGCCCAGCCTTCGCACACACGTGTTCGTTGTCCCTCGATTGAGGACAGACAAACCGGTGGCAATAACCCACTCCGACAGCGTCACACCACGCACATCCGTCGTTGCGGAGCCCCATACGCTGGATTTGGCGTTGAGATCGCCCGCAACCAACACCTCCGCCGGGCGATGCCGTTCTACCATTTCCCCCAATCGAATGAGAAACTCTTCGAACTCTGCAAGAGTTCGATTGGGGGAAAAGTAAACACCAACGACAACTAGGTCGCTGACAAGTGCCGCGACGCATCCCGCACCCCTCTCGACTCGTGAGAAAGGCGGGGAGCCCGCAGCTACCTGGGTGATAATAGTCACCACCCCGGTGTTGTCCGCGACCCAGTTATCCCGCGCAGGCACGCTGTACGGCTCCGCAACAACCGCCACTTGTATCGACCGCTGCGCCAGGCTTTGGACCAATAAGTCTTGGGCTCTGGCACAGTGGTTGATGTTCGCCTGCAGTATCTGCACATCCATTATTGGATGAGCATTGGCTGCACCTCCACGCCCTTACTAGTTTGGGCTTCAGGTGAGACGTGGCTTGCATTACCCACCCTTCCTCTTCTGCGCTTCGACTGTGCACATATTTTTGCACAGGCTGAGCTCCCCGCCAAGTGATTGGCAGGCCTCTGTGCTTCCTCGCACGCCGGGCAGTGTGGCTGCTCTGAACATGTGACATGCTTGTGCCCAGGACGTCCACATCTGAAGCAGTGAGAGCTGCGGTCCACACTACTACAATTCGCCGCCATGTGTCCTGTTTCGTGGCAGCGGAAGCAACGCAGGACCCTCTGCTGCAACAACGTTACTTTTGCTGACACGAAACCCACCAAAAGCCGCCCTCCGCTCACTTTTTTGGCAGCAACAACCGGGCAGCGAACCCAGGCTGTGCCAAGGCCTGCATGGTCTCGCCGAACCTCCCCAACCTTGACTGCGGCAATATCACAGCTGCCACTTCTGCTGATAGCGGCTGCAACTTCTTCGGACGTCGCTGAGTCATCCAGTCCACTCACCCGTAGCTCAGCACATTTAGTGGGCCTCGTGACTTGGACCTCACTCTGGTCTAACACGCCTCGCAGTTTTTGTGCAAGAGCATCTGCTTTCTCGCCTGAGTTAGCCCCCGGGATTTCCAGTAGCCTCGCGCCAGTTGACGCAACTCTAAATCTCATATCTGAGATATCCAACTCCGCGAGGTCTACCTTATCCTTAAGTTGGGTGAACACTTGGCTGTATGTCACGTTGCTCTCTTTGGCGTTAGATTGGAGCTTTAACGCAACTACAGCTGACCGTGGCTGTTTTAGTTTTGGCGCTTTCGGCGCCTTCAACCCTTTTGTCTTTTGTCCGGTCTTTCTATTATCATGGACAGCAGTAGCAGCCGCAGCCTTCTTTTTTCTGCCTTTTCTCGCAACGACATTCCACCCTTCGGACATATCTACTGGCGCAGGTGGAAGTGAACGTGGCGGTGGTATCTCCTTACTTTTACCCTTGCCCTTGGCCTTGCCTTTGTTTGAAGGTATTTGGCCTCTTGTACGAGCAGGATTTGCGGGAGCCATCAGAGTGGTATTCGTCGCCTCTGCCCTTGCTACCGTAGGGACGGCCGATTTTGACGCCGCCAACGGGGGACGCATACTCTTCTCCGGAAGAAGTCGGTTCTCTAAACCTTCTATCCGGGCGCTCACCATCGTTCCGACTTCTATCATTATAGAGCGCATCAACTCATCGGAACGCCCTGGTTGATTTCTGCCAGGCTCAACCATTTGACTCCTTTGCTTTTGAAGGTCAGCCCGTAAAAGACTGACCTCGTTCCGTAGCTCCGACATTTCATAGCGCATCTTGTTATTGTGAGCGCGCAACTGCGCTACCTCCTCCGTAGCTGTTCGCATAGCTAACTCATCGACTGCCAGGCCTATGGCTTTTGCCGCCTCTTTTAGGGCCCTGGTGAAGGTACCCTTTAGGTTACCTGATTTGCTGGCTACCTTTCTTATAACCTCTAGGCTATCGGTCACCTTACGATGAAGATCAGACGCGAGTCTGTTTTCGTCCTGTTCAGAGTTGGTCTGTATGGACATGACCGATTGCCTAGAATTGGCTCTAGAGTGTGGAGCTGAGACCCTTTCTTCCAACTCACTTTCTATCCCAGCTCTGTCTTCCACCTTCTTAAACGCCTTGCGGGCTTTTTCGGCCTCCACTGTGGGCCTTTCTCTCCCTCGTTTCGTAGCCACAATTTTTAAGGCTGGTCTATCAGACTCTCCTTCACCAGAGGACTCAGCTTGGTCACTTGGCTTGCGAGGTCTTTTCCGCCGTTCCTTGAGATATTGTGACCGCGTCTTCGGTTGCGATCCTATCGACATAAAGCTTTCAGAATCTGACTCCTTCGATTCCGATGCTCCCCACATCCGTCCATACGATGAAGCAGATCCCCGCCTCGACCTGACACCATCCTTGGTTGACAACACTCCAACGTCCAATTTGGTCAAAACCACTCGTGGCTCCTTCACTCCGATAGGGCCTTCACTGCCTGGCCCCCCTGCATTGCTACTCGTCACAGACAATCTCCGATGTTCAATTGCCTGAGAAGCAACAAGATCTTCGCACACCATCCCTCCAACAACTTCGCCCTCTCCGGGCATATCTACCTCTCCGCCTTTCGCAGGCCCATCCTCGACTCCGCCCTTCTCGGGCCCCTCACCCGCAACATATCGGTAAACGTGGCCCCCCGCAGATTCGTGGGGCTTGCGTGCCGTAGCACGGAGGGATTCTCCAGACTGGCTGGTACCCTCCTGCGGTAAGATTGAATTTTTGCTTGCCGACATGTTGTTGTTTGCTGATCCACAGCTTCGGCTTTTCTGTCGGGGTGTGCTCCCCTAGGCCGTGTCCATAACAATGGACTAAAGGCACGCCCATGCCTCGCTGGTTTTGGTCCGCGCCGGGAAAAACTCCCGGTCCACCCGCCCGCAAGAGCGAGTGGTTTCCCCTATCCGCCACCTGGGGACGCGCCCAGTAGGAGGACCAGCAACTCCCTTGGGAACCTAACCTAACCTTTTTTTTTTTTTTTTTTTATCGTGAGGAAACCCTTTTACGGGTACGCCACCCGAGTGGGGACTCGAGTGGGTTATGTGGGACTAATGGACCGGCATATATAGGCCGTCCACACTACCCACTAAAACCTCACGGTGCTCCTCCTCGACCGTCACAGGCCGGGGCTATGGGTGCCATGGATTCGTCCATAACCTCGGCGACGGGAGCCTGCTAGGCACGTCTCGGAGTCGGGGGTGGTGGGCCACCCTCGACGGCCTGCTCTGAGTA
>CM032408.1:11889249-11899249 GCA_019049475.1 Eueides isabella | reverse complement strand
GTAGACACCGACGACAACTAGATCGCCGACAAGTGCCACGACGCATCCCGCACCTTTCTCGACACGTGAGAAAGGCGGGGAGCCCGCAGCTACCTGGGTGATAATAGTCACCACCCCGGTGTTGTCTGCGACCCAGTTATCACGTGCGGGGACACTGTAGGGCTCCGCAACAACCGCCACCTGAATAGACCACTGCGCCAGGCTTTGGACCAATAAGTCCTGGGCCCTGGCACAGTGGTTTATGTTCGCCTGCAACACACGGAGAGCCATTATTGGGCTTCCATGTGTTGCACCTCCTCTTGCCTGGTTGGGGCATTGGGTTCGGGCACCGCTGGCCCCCTCCCTCCCTTCCTGCCGTCCCTCCTCTTTCTCGAGGTGCCGGCCCTGGCGCATGCAGCGCTTCCCACCTTATGGTCTGCGGGCTGTCCTGCCGCCTCGCAGACCGGGCAGTGAGGTGCCGCCGAGCACTGGTGTTGCTTGTGCCCAGCTTGGCCGCACCTGAAGCACTGCTGGCTCCGATCGAGTGCACTGCTACACTTCGCTGCCACATGGCCAACATCGTGGCAGCGGAAACAACGCCGGACTCGCTGTTGCAGCAGTTGCACCCGCGCCGACACGAAGCCCCAAGGAGCCGCGACCCACCAACCTTTTTCGCCGCCGCAATAGGGCAGCGGACCCAGGCTGTGCCTAAGCCGTTGCGGCCCTGCCGGATCTCTCCCACCTTCACAGATCCGACATCGCAGCCTCCGACTCGGCTCACTGCTTGCGCCACCTCCTCTGAAGTTGCAGAGTCATCTAGGCCACTGACCCTCAACTCTGCACACTTCATCGGTCTCGCAACCAACACCTCATTTGGGTCAAACACCCCAAGCAGCTGTTGGGCTAGGGCATCCGCCTTCTCGCCGCTATTGGTGCCAGGTAACTCCAGAACCCTGGCACCAGTAGATGCAACCCTAAGTCGCACGTCCTCAATACCCAGATCCTCCAATTTCACTGTCTGCTTGATCTGGGTAAGGACGTCGCGATAAGACATCTCTTTTTGGGCGGCAGCCGGTTGCAACGTGAGGGTCACCGCCGCCGATCGTGGCGGACGCAGCTTTGGGCGCTTAGCAGTTTTCGCCTTCTGCGTGTTCTGCTTCGCCTGGGCTGCCGTTGCCTTCGATTTCCCCTTACGTACGACGACACTCCAACCCTCGGTCAATTGAGCCGGAGCAGGAGGCAGAGGACGTGGCTCCGCTGGTGTCGGTTGCGGGGCTTGCTTCAGCGTCTTATTCTTGTTTGCCTTATTCTTTGTTGGCGCTTGCTTCTGCTTCGGAGCTGGATTTGCTGGCGCCACCAGGGTCGCGACAGTAGGCTCCGCCACTAATCCTTGAGTGATTGCCTGGCGCTTTCGATCCGCCGCCAATGGAGGACGTATTGGTTTAGCCGGAAGAAGTCTATCTTCCAGCGCCGCCAGCCGCGTGTTCAGTAATGTGCTTACCTGCACCATCACTGAACGAGCCACGTCCTCCTTCTTTCCTTCACCCTCAGGTTCTCGCCTCACAGCTCTAGAGCGCTCTAAGTCGGCCCTCATAAGAGCCATCTCCTTGCGCAACTCCGTAAGTTCTCCAGTTAAGCGAGCGTTCACCGCGCGCAACTGGATTACTTCTTCGTTGGCAGTTTTATTGGCCATAATTTCCATTGCCGTGTTTATAGCGCCAGCCGCCTCCTTAAGGGCTTTTGTGAATGTGCCCTTAAGGTTGCCGGACCTTCTGGCGACTTTGTTTATTATGGCCAGGCTGTCTTCCACTTGGTGCTGTAGGTCCTGCACCAATGGGCCATCAACCTTGGGCCTCACTAAGTCCGGGGAGCTTGAGAGCCTGGAGTTTGCTCTCTTGACCGTTTTCATAATACTGGCGACCTCCTCCTCTGCATCAAGCCGAAGCTCAGAACGCCTGACCGCAGCAACTTTGACCTTCGGCCTCTCACTTATCTCCTCAGCCCCAGAAGAGCCAGAGTTACTATTTCTACTCCTAGGTCTCTTCCGGTACTTTCTGTTCTCCGTTCTAATATTCGAACTTTGATCGATCGATCCGATTGACATGCAGCTCTCTGCCTCCGATTCCGAAGCCACCCAGAAGCGACCCCGTGAGGATGTCGACATCGAGCGGGACCTTCCGCTAATAACGGATGCACATTCCGCCAGGTCCAGCCGCTCGAGAATCACTTTAGCGCTTTTTAGCGCCATCCCTCCACTTTTAGGCACAGATGCCTCAACACCACCTTTAATTGCCACCTTTTCCACAACTACGCCCTTCTCGGGCACCACAACTGCTACAACCTCCTCGGCCACTAGAACCACTCCGTCCTCTCCGGCCACTGCAACAACTCCGCCCTTCTCGGGCCCCACCTCGACGCCGCCTTCTGCAGCCACCACACACTCTCCGCCCTTCTCGAGCCCCTCACCCGCAACACACCGTAAGCCTTTGCCCCCCGCAGATTCGTGGGGCTTGCGTGCCGTAGCACGGAGGGATTCTCCATTGCTGGTACCCTCCTGCGGTATTAAAGAATTTTGACTTGCCGACATGTTGTTTTTCGCTGATCCACAGCTTTGGCTTTTCTGTCGGGGTGTGCTCCCCTAGGCCGTGTCCATAACGATGGACTAAAGGCACGCCCATGCCTTGCTGGTTTTGGTCCGCGCCGGGAAAAACTCCCGGTCCACCCGCCCGCGAGAGCGAGTGGTTTCCCCTATCCGCCACCTGGGGACGCGCCCAGTAGGAGGACCAGCAACTCCCTTGGGATCCTCTCCTTTAACCTTTTTTTTTTTTTTTTTTTTTTTTTTTTTTTTTTTTTTTTTTTTTTTTTTTTTTTTTTTTTTTTTTAACGTGAGGAAATCCGATTACGGATACCCGGCCGAGTGGGGACTCGAGCGGGTTATGTGGGACTCGCGGACTGGCATATATAGGCCGTCCGAATACCCACTAAAACCTCACGATGCTCCTCCTCGACCGCCAGTGGCCGCACGACACGGGAACTAGAGTCTTCCGTGAAGCGCGGCGGCGGGAGCCTGTCGGCACGTCGCGGAGTCAAGGGTGGTGTGGTCACCCTCGACGGCCTTCTCAGAGTAGCGCGCGGGAGCAACCTGCGCGCGCCTACTCGGGCCAGGTTAGTAGGCGATCAGCTTCCCCAAGCTGACCGCCCTCTGGCTCATTAGGGCGGAAGGCGGCGGTCGTGTGCCGCCCTCCGGCGACCCGGTCTTTTGCGGCGGATAGCGAGTTCGGCTGATGCCTCCCTCGCACGTTCCGCCGCCTCCTTCTCGAGCACCACTGCCTCGCAGAAGGAAGAGACCGCGTCCCACGACGTCTCGCTACCGGCCATGGCCTTGACCACGGCCGGCAGGGAAAGGTCGTCCCCAATGACGTCGCGCAGAGCGCGACGTTGAGACGCCCAAGCTGGGCACACCTCCAGCGTGTGCTGGGCCGTCTCGTCGAGGCAGTCGTCGCAGTGGTGGCAGCGGGCATCGGGCTCCCGCCCAGCGATCCGACACAGGTACCCCCCGAAGCAACCATGCCCCGTGAGCACCTGCGTGGTGCGGAAGGTTAGGACGCCGTGACGCCTCGCTAACCACTGGCGGAAGACTGGACGAACAGCCTCGATCGTCCTCCGGCCGGCGGTTGGTGTTGCCAGCCGGGACTCCCACACCTCTAATGCGGCATCCCGCGCCTCCTCTTGTGGGGCTGACCTTGCCGCGGACCCGGACACGAGGCCCCGACGCCGGCAATAGACCGACGCCAGAGCAGTCGCGTCCAGATCCCACGGCATGACTCCGGCCAGCACGCACGACACCTCACCGGAGATGGTCCGATACCCCCGTATCGCCCGGATGGCCATCACCCTCTGCGCCCGTCGCAGCAGAGTGACGTTGTGCCGGTCCAGGGCGTCCGCCCATACGGGGGCACCGTAGAGGGCCATCGACCTGACCACTCCGGTGTACAGCCGACGGCTCGAGGCGCTCGGCCCATCCACATTGGGCAAGAGGCGCGCCAAGGCCGCCGCCGTCTTCAACAGTTTCGGGGCCAAAGATGAAAAGTGGCCCCGGAAACTCCACCGACCGTCCAGAACAAGTCCGAGGTACTTTATGCTCCTTTTTGACGTCAATTGTGACGCCACCGACGACGATATGGGCATCTGGTGGTGGGCCCTTTCGAGGAGCATGAAAGTATAATGCCTCGGACTTGTTCAAGGCAACTTCCAAACCAAGCCGCCTAATGCGGCTGACAACATCGGCCACCCCGGCCGTCGCGAGGATCGCCGCCTCCCGGTAGGTCCTCTGCTGCGCCAAGACCAGCGTGTCATCGGCGTAACAGAGGACATTTATTCCCCCCAAGTTGCTGCCTCGCAGCACCCAGTCATATCCGATGTTCCAGAGGATCGGTCCCAGCACCGATCCTTGTGGAACACCGGATGACACCACGTACTCCTCCCATCCACCAGGAGCTGGAAAGATCACGGACCTCCCGGACAGGTAAGCCCCGTTGACGCGGCCCAGGTATGGAGGCACACGATGATATAAAAGTGCCTCCTTAATGCAGGCCAGGGCAGGGAGTTAAAAGCGTTGGCGATGTCTAAAGACACCGCCAAAACCCCATCACCCCGGGCAACCGCATCCTGCGCATGGGACTTCACCTCGAGTATGGCATCCACCGTCGAATGCCCACTGCGGAAGCCATACTGCAGGTCCGAGAGGTCCGGACCTGTCCCCTCCAAGTGGCGTTGTAGCCTCCTCGCTACAACTCGCTCGAAGAGCTTGGCGATCTCGCTCAAGAGCACGATAGGCCTATAGGCGGAGGCTGAATCCGCCGGACGCCCCTCCTTCTTAATGAGGACTAACCTGCCTGTCTTCCACTGCTGTGGAATTATGGCTTGAGCCAGACAGGAAGTGAATAGCCCTCGCACTCTGGGCCCCATGGTGTTCAGGGCCAGAGTTAGCGCCCGGCCGGGATGCCATCCAGGCCAGGGGCGGTGCTCTTGTGCCGGGATCGGCGAACAGCTTCTTTGAGCTCCTCCTCCTCCACCGGTAGTGTGACACCGTCTTCCTCCTCTTGCGCTGCAGGGCGGGCCATAGAAGGTGGTGAAAAGTTGGCCTGCTGCGGGAATAGCGACGACAGCACCCCTCGGAGAATATCCGGTCGGAGCGTCTGCGTCAGTGGTGGAGCCCAAGCCCGTAGCCTACCGATCACCATCCGGTAAGGCGTCCCGTACGGGTCTTGGTCTATCCCCGCAATCATTCGATCGTGCGACTCGCCCTTCGCACGGCCGATTTCCTCCTGCAGCCGCGTCCTCGCCTCGACATAGACCTGGTACAGTCGGTCTTCCTCCTCCTGCACCTTCTGTACCCGTCTCCGATAGTGGCTGTACTGGCGTCTCGCACCAACGCAGGTGTTACGCAGTTGGGCGATCTCCCACGACCACCAGTACACTTGTCGCCGCTGAGGGCGACGCCCGGAACGGGGCATTGACGCGTCACAGATACGCGTCAACGCCCCCTGCACCCAGGTGGCGGCGTCTTCTGCAGACGCCAAGCTCTGGGGCAGCCAGGATTCCACTATCGCTGCTTCCTCCAGCAGTTGTCTGTCAAGACGACCCAATTGCCACCGCGGTCCGTACTCTCGCGAGGTTGGACTGGGGGCTGGCGGCGCCGCCGGATGTGTGGAGATCTCGTATTTGATGTAGAGGTGGTCCGAGAGAGTCTCCACATCATCCAGCACTCGCCAACCCCGAACACGACGCGCTAGGGCCGGGCTCGCAAACGTTACGTCCACGACGGACCCGCCCAACCTTCGCACACACGTGTTCGTCGTCCCCCGATTGAGGACAGACAAACCGGTGGCAATAACCCACTCCGACAGTGTCACACCACGCACATCCGTTATTGCGGAGCCCCATACGCTGATTTGGCGTTGAGATCGCCCGCAACCAACACCTCCGCCGGGCGATGCCGTTTTACCATTTCCCCCAATCGAATGAGAAACTCTTCGAACTCCGCAAGAGTTCGATTGGGGGAAAAGTAAACAACAACGACAACTAATTCGCCGACAAGTGCCGCGACGCATCCCGCACCCCTCTCGACTCGTGAGAAAGGCGGGGAGCCCGCAGCTACCTGGGTGATAATAGTCACCACCCCGGTGTTGTCCTCGAGCCAGTTATCCCGCGCAGGCACGCTGTATGGCTCCGCAACACCAGTCACCTGAATAGACCGCTGCGCCAGGCTTTGGACCAATAAGTCCTGGGCCCTAGCGCAGTGGTTTATGTTCGCCTGCAACACACGGAGAGCCATTATTTGGTTTCCATGTGTTGCACCTCCTCAGGCCCATCATGGATCTTTGAACTGGCCGATATTGTTCCCGGCACTCGTCTTCTCCCCTTTTTAATGCCGGCGCTGACTTTCGCGCAAACAGCACTGCCCGCTTTGTGGTTAGAAGGCTTGAGCGCCGCCTCGCATACCGGACAGTGTGGTGCAGCCGAGCATGTCCGCTGTTGATGCCCTGTTTGGCCACACTGGAAGCATTGATTACTTCGGTCCACCTGACTGGAGCACATCGCTGCGACGTGGCCCACTTCATGGCATCGGAAACAACGGCGCACGCGGGGTGGCAATAGCCTGACCCTAGCTGAGACAAATCCCACAAGAAGTCTCGCCTCGCTTAATTTCTGCGCAGCTGCAATGGGGCAGCGAACCCAAACTGACCCGAGACCCGCCCGATCTTGTTGGATCTCTCCAACTTTTATATTGGCCACACTACAGTCAGTGGATTGACTAATCGCCAGCGGCAACGTCTTCGGCAGTGGCAGAATCGTCCAGACCACATACCCTCAGCTCAGCGCACTTTACTGCCTCGACACCTGCACTTCTTCGGGGCTAAGAACACATCGCAGCCTTTCGGCCAGTGCATCCGCTTTGTCGCTCGTATTGGCTCCAGGTAGTTCTAGCATTCTGGCCCCAGTAGATGCGACGCGAAATCTCAAGTCACTAATGCCCAGGTCTTCCAATTTTATGTTTTGCTTGACCCGGGTAAGGACATCGCTGTATGTCAGCTTATTGGCAGAGGCTGGTTGCAGCTTGATGGCCACCACCTGCGAACGTGGACGACGCAACTTTGGCTCCCTTTGTGTCTTAGCCTTCACACTTTGTGCTGCTGGTTTCACCGTTTGGCCGGATTTTCTCTTGGCCCCCTTCCGGACTACGACAGTCCAGCCTTCGGACATGTCAGTTGGCGCTGGTGGCAGAGGCCGAGGCTCCGCAGGTGCAGCCGGTATTGGAGCACTTTTTGTCGGAGCTTTCTTCATTTTGATTTTCTGCGCCTTTGGTGCTGGATTAGCCTGCGCCATCAAAGTAGTCGCGACGGGCTCCACTACCACTTGTTTAGGGCTAGCCTTGCGCTTGTCCGTTGCTAGAGGAGGTCGCATACTCTTCTCTGGCGGGAGACGTTCTTTAAAGGCTTCCAGCCTCGTAGAGACCATAGCACCCACTTCTACCATAACAGTGCGCACTATGTCATCTACGGCAAGAGATTCTACTGGCACGCGTTGCGACTCCGATGCTTTAGAGCGATCCATCTCCACTCTTAAGAGGGCAAACTCTTTCCGCAACTCTGCCAACTCAGAATGCAGTCGCTTATTTGTTGCCCTGAGGAGATAGACTTCCTCTGATGCCGTTCTCTTCGCAAGGGTATTAACGGCTTTAGATATCGCACCAGCAGCGTTTTTGAGAGCCTTTGTAAATGTGCCCTTTAAGTTCCCCGAGTTGGTAGCGACTCTGTTGATAATAGCCAGGCTATCGGAAACTGGCTGTGCAAGTCAGAAACCAAAGGCTCGTCAACACATGGTTCAAGGACACATCTGAGAGCCTAGAACTCGCCCTACTCTCTATCACCGCAGTGATACCAGCTACTTCCTCCTCAGCTCTAAGCCGCCGCTCTTTACGTTTGGCTTCATGAAGCGCTCTCTTCGAAATAGCCATCTCCATATCGCCAAGAGTACTCTTGGTCGATGCTATCTTCGCCTTTGGCTTCTCCGCCTCCCCATCTGCGTCCGACGATCCAGATTGGCTTTCTCTATTTCGGCGTCTCTTCCTATCCTTCCGAAACTGAGATGCATTACACCTTTGGTGTTGGACTGAACAGACATGATGCTATCCGCGTCCGATTCACAAGCCGCCCAGAAACGACCTCGCGATGACACCGACAACGATCTAGACCGCCCACTGATGATTGAGCTACAGTCTGCTAGGTCCAGTCGCTCAACCAACACTCGCGCATCCTTACAAAACTCCTTTTATCGGCACAAGTGCCGGATTACCACCCCTGTCGGATGTATTTACTACTCTAGCCTCTTCAGGCTCCACACCCTTCACACCGCCCATCTCAGGCACACTCTCATTAACTACGCCCGTCTCAGGCACCACTACGCCGCCCATCTCAGGCATCTCTACTCCGCCCTTCTCGGGCCCCTCTCCCGCAACACCACCGGTATCCGTCGCCCCCCGCAGATTCGTGGGGCTTGCGTGCCGAAGCACGGAGGGACTCTCCAGACTCGCTGGTACCCTCCTGCGGTAAGTCAACGTTCTGGTATACCGACATGTTGGATTTTTGCTGATCCACAGCTTCGGCTTTTCTGTCGGGGTGTGCTCCCCTAGGCCGTGTCCATAACAATGGACTAAAGGCACGCCCATGCCTCGCTGGTTTTGGTCCGCGCCGGGAAAAACTCCCGGTACACCCGCCCGCAAGAGCGAGTGGTTTCCCCTATCCGCCACCTGGGGACGCGCCCAGTAGGAGGACCAGCAACTCCCTTGGGCCTCTCCTTTAACCTTTTTTTTTTTTTTTTTTTTTTTTTTTTTAACGTGAGGAAATCCGATTACGGATACCCGGCCGAGTGGGGACTCGAGCGGGTTATGTGGGACTCGCGGACTGGCAGATGTAGGCCGTCCGAATACCCACTAAAACCTCACGATGCTCCTCCTCGACCGCCATTGGCCGCTCGACACGGGAACTACAGTCTTCCGTGAAGCGCGGCGGCGGGAGCCTGTAGGCACGTCGCGGAGTCCAAGGGTGGTGTGGTTCACCCTCGACGGCCTTCTCAGAGTAGCGCGCGGGAAGCAAACCTGCGCGCGCCTACTCGGGCCAGGTAGTAGGCGATCAGCTTCCCCAAGCTGACCGCCCTCTGGCTCATTAGGGCGGAAGGCGGCGGTCGTGTGCCGCCCTCCGGCGACCCGGTCTTTTGCGACGGATAGCGAGTTCGGCTGATACCTCCCTCGCACGTTCCGCCGCCTCCTTCTCGAGCACCACTGCCTCGCAGAAGGATGAGACCGCGTCCCACGACGTCTCGCTACCGGCCATGGCCTTGTACTACGGCCGGCAGGGAAAGGTCGTCCCCAATGACGTCACGCAGAGCGCGACGTTGAGACGCCCAGGCTGGGCACACCTCAGCGTGTGCTGGGCCGTCTCGTCGAGGCAGTCGTCACAGTGGTGGCAGCGGGCATCGGGCTCCCTCCCAGCGATCCGACACAGGTAACCCCCGAAGCAACCATGCCCCGTGAGCACCTGCGTGGTGCGGAAGGTTAGGACGCCGTGACGCCTCGCTAACCACTGGCGAAGACTGGACGAACAGCCTCGATCGTCCTCCGGCCGGCGGTTGGTGTTGCCAGCCGGGACTCCCACACCTCCAATGCGGCATCCCGCGCCTCCTCTTGTGGGCTGACCTTGCCGCGGCCCCGGACACGAGCCCCGGACGCCGGCAATAGACCGACGCCAGAGCAGTCGCGGCCAGGTCCCACGGCAATGACTCCGGCCAGCACGGCGCTCGGCCACCTCCACCGGAGATGGGCCGAATACCCCCGTATCGCCCGGATGGCCATCACCCTCTGCGCCCTTCGCAGCAGAGTGATGTTGTGCCGGTCCAGGGCGTCCGCCCATACGGGGGCACCGTGTAGAGGGCCATTTGACCTGACCACTCCGTTGTACAG
>CM032408.1:10925417-11187917 GCA_019049475.1 Eueides isabella | reverse complement strand
CCTGCTCTGACATATCTTTATCTCGCTCTGACAATTCTTTGTCCCGCTCTGACATATCTTTGTCTCGCTCTGACATATCTCTGTCCCGCTCTGACATATCCTTATCTGACACATCGTTGTCTCGTTCCAGCATATCCCTATCTCCCTCCTCCTCAGCGGTTTCCTCAGATTTCACTTCCTTCTCGTCTTCAGTACTTGGTTTCTCTCCGTCGTCGTGGTTGTGCTTGTAGTGGGCCATCAGTTCGATTCCGTCTATGGCTGTTTCGTCTATGTGCATCAGTTTATGTGTGTCAGTGTCGTCAAGTTTGAATTTTTTGTCAGTTTCTTTATCTTTATCTGTCATGCTGTCTTTTCTTTGGCGTTTTGGTGTACGAATTTTCACTAAATAAGAAATATAATTGAGGATCAATTCATTTAATATATTATAGTTACTGAAAAATAACAAAAAAAAAACAAAACTGTAAAATAACATTGAGGTCGTCATGGCGCGACCGTTGTGAATTCAATTCCTACTCTATTAATAAACTCCTCTGGAGTCAACTATATGTTACCTTGAACAGTAACAAGATAAAGTGCTGTTACTTCTACACTCATATTGTCTAGAAAATTATACAGAAAATGGGGGAACAGAATGTCTTAACACTAGGTCCTCTCTGCTTAAGCAGAGAGAAAAACAAAAACTACTACTAATAATTTTAAAACCTACCTCCGCTATCTTTATCTCTTCTTAATGAGCCCATTCTCTCCAAATATGATGAAAAACATATCTTTTGACTGGAAAGCTGTTCGCTAGGACTTAGTACTGGCAGGTGAATATCTATACCTGGTCTAGGTCCTAAATGTAGGGCTACCTTTTTAGGTAGTCGGTGTTCTGGAAATATTATAATATACACATGTCGTCCCTATTGGTCTTTTAAAGAAAACAGTTCTAATTCCTCTATCGCGTTGAAATAAAAAAAAAAACCAAAATAAGGCAAAGCGTGGCGTTGAGTTCCGCCACTCAACACGCAATGCCTCAAATTCGGCGGAAAGTGGGGAACGGAACACTAGATTCCCAGTTTCCCTCTGCCTACCCTATTTTGTGCGGGATACAGCGTGAAGCTAAAAAGAAGAAGAAGAAAGAAGAAAATAAATAACCAAACGAAATTTTGCTTGAAATAGATTGTTTTTTTTTAAACAACACCTATACTTATAATAACTACCGATCATTATCTGTAAATGGAAGATACTCGTATATTAAATAAGGCCTAAAATAGAGATGTGTTAATTTTTTATCTCTTGTCTGTTTATCGGTTTTATATGTTTGTCTGTTTGTCTTGTCCTTTTGCACGCACTAATCTGAGTTTTAACTATTATATTTTGGCAACATTCCTTTAATAATAAGCGTTTGTTTTTTTTAAATCGGTTGATAGTATAAAGAGACATCAATTAAAAATATTTAGTTCAACATTTTTTTTATATTAATTTCGCTGAATTTATTGTTTAATGTATAAATATTGTCTTAAAAAGTAATAAATTTATTAAAACAAGGAAGTAATTGATATTAGTGAATAAAATAGTACAAATCAAGCGGGCGAAGCCGCGGCCGGGTGTGAGTAATAAAATTATTGTTACAAAATTAAACACCATTTGGTTTGTAAGGTATAAATATAATTGCCGTTCTGGTAAATTAGTGAGTATTCATAACTGCCTAAAACGTTATACAGTATGGTTAAATATAATGATTTGTTTTTCAGCTTCACACTGTATCCCGCATATGGCAGGGTAGGCAGAGGGAACTTTGGGAACCTAGTGTTAGGACACTCCGTTTTCTATTTTCCGCCGAATTTAGAATTTTGCGGATTGAGTGGTGTAATTCAACGACACGCTTTACCTTGTGTAAAATGAATATTGCACAGGAAAATATTAAATATAATTTCTTCGAGTGAAGTAGAACCAGTAAACTGTTGCGTTTCCAGTGTCTTTTGTAATGATTGTTATATGAAACTTGTAAACATTTAATATATATTTAGTTCTTTTTGTAATACAATCCTAAATAAATGTATTGTACCACATCATTATTAACTACTTGTGGAACTTACATCCTCAGTGTTCAACGTCAGTTTATTAATACTCCACGAACAAACTACGATGCTGCAATGGTTCAGTTTGAACAGCTTTTAAACAACAAAAGTTTTCTTCTGTCGTTTATAGATACACTGAAAGCTCAGAAAACATAAGAGACAAAGTAATCGTAGCGTACTTATTGATGGTAAGTCTTGTGGGTGGAGTAAAATTAAGTAGTATTATGCCACTGATATACTTAAATCGATAACTTATTAATAAACTATACAATTATAAGTCATTCATTGTCGTTGTAAGTCAATCATTAAAAACATTAAAAAGATTTTACCTTGAACAATAATTCTATCAGTTTCCAAATTAAGATGGTCCTCGAGATCTCTCTCACATTCACCCATATCTTGATATTCATCGCAATCCTTGCTCTGGTCTTCATTTAGTTTCGAATCTATACCATTTTCTGATATTGTATCTTTATAATTATACTGAACGTTCACATTTAGGATGTTAAATAGGTATATGATTAATCAAATTAATTGTTCTCTTAATTTTTTTACCTTCATAATTCAAATTTATGTAAGAACTTATTATTTATTGTATAATTACTTGGTTTTCCCCAAAGAACCCAAGTTAGGGCATCAATAACCTCATGTAATGTTGTAACTCTACAAAAAAATAACCAGTGTAAAGACAAATTAAGAATGCACAAGGCGGAATTAAACTCCACGCACTGTCTTTTATACAATTAACGTCCATTGTACAGTATTATGTTACAATTATGTATTAAATCAAACTAAAATTAAAAACGTTCAAAAGGATACACATTTCCATCGTTTCTCCAAGGCTTTGAGAAACGCTACCAATCTAGTACGCAATGGTACAGTGGCAGCCGACCTAGGGTTGTGCGCGGCAGCTTGAACCCGCGACCACGCGCTTGAATCACGTGCCCTTAGCATGACTTGTGCTCGGGAACATACACGAGCGCCGCATGCACGCTCTATTTAATAATTATTATGGGTTATTACTTAAAAAAAATATAGTTTTTCTTATGTTCACGCCGTCTCCCGCACATGACAAGGTAAACAGAGTGTTAAGACACTCTGATCTTATAAAGAAGAAGTATTTTTACACATTGATTGAGTGGCGGAAGTCAACGCCGCGTTTTACTCGTTATCAGAACGAAGAAATAAAAAAAAAAGCCATTTCCTCGCACCATGATCAAACAACTGTCATGTTTACAATCGCAAAGAGATTAGTTGTTAAAAATAGATTTAAAAAACTTTGAGATTAGATTAATGGTTTAAAATCTAGAAGGCCTTATTAGATATACCACCACCTGTACAGAAAATCCTAAAAAGATTAAGCGTTGTAGGATTGGGGAGTCTAGAAAATGTTTGGAAAATGTCGTGTAGTTAGGAAATGTTAGGTCTATCGGAAACGAATTCAGACAGTTGGGATAGCCGAGAAAGTATCGAGGATCTTGAGGAAAGAATTTGCCAAAAAAACGATCTGAAAAAAATTATCTACGCAATTGGAGAGCAACGTCACTTGGGAAGGAGAAAACCTCATCGCTCCTAGTATGATTCGACGGCATCTGTATTGAGTTTTGTCTTAATTAGTAGAGGCAGATTTAATACAAGGGTCAAGAAGAGAAAACCTTTAATCAATATGGTTACGTATCAAAGAGTGGAACATTCGATTTTTTTTAATAGAACGGTAAGACCCCCAGCACACTTCAGACATTAATTCTTAGCAGAGAACAATGTCATCAGCATATTGACAGATAAATCGAGATCGTGAGTGTGTACTATACAGCAAAGGGCTGCGGACTGGCCTTTGCGGAAGACTCTTTCAAACGAGCCTGAAGGGAACAGTAAAAAGCTGGGGGTCTCAATATAGTTGTAGCAGTCAGCATATTACATACGGTATATGTTAACCTCACAGGAATACTCAGCTATTTTGTGCCTGAGCAACGAAAGTAAGATATTATCATTCGTAGAAGTATCTGAGAAAATTCCAACCAAATTTTCGCCCTTAGCAAAGAATTTTCAAGACTTTTATAAATTGCTGTCTTAAGAATTCAGGACAAGTCATATAAACAGCAAAGTATTTAGCTATCAAATAGATATAACGATGAGTTTTCTCCACTCTAGAGTTGTGTGCACCTAAAACATCTTGGTTTCCATTAGCACTGCGCTTCAATGTGGCCAAAACGACGACAATTAATGCATTGTATTACGGAAAATTTATAGGGCTAGGGTTGAAACAGAACTGTAGTTAAAGGCTTTCTCTGGCAACATTTGAACAAGAAAGGTTATACTGCGATCTGTATTGTAACCCAAATAACAACCATCCTAATTTCGTTATTTCGGTGAGACAAGGAAGGTTATTATACCACGGTCTGTGTTGGAACCCAAGTAACAACCACTTGGGTTCCAACACAGACCGTGGTCACACAATCTGCACAGAATCTGACATTGAAAAATAAATAAGAAATTTCAAAAATTGTAAGTAGGAATAATTGCCTTATACTTACTTAGCTAGAGATATATATAGATATGGAAAATAGCTTAAAGACAAGCGTGAGAACTTCAAAGGACAATGGGGCATTAATATATTTATCATATTATATTTTAAGATCATGATAATTAATCAATATTGTTTAAATAAATACAATATTGTTTTTTTTTAATTCCATACTATATCCCGCTTATAGCAACGTAGACAGAGGGAAACTTAGTGTTAATATTAATCAAACAATTTTCGACATATAGCGTGTCAACACCAACAGGCGTAACTTAATGCCACGTTTTGTCTTTTACATAGGATCTTTAATATATATTTATGGATATGGATGGATGAGTGCGCCTGTAACTCGATTGCATTGAATTCGTAATTCTTTTATGGGACAGAGTGTACGCTTTTACAATAGGGTCACAGAAAACGTACGAGAATTTTCTATTTCACAATTAAAAAAGTTGTTAAAAGACGTTCGCGTGTTAAAGGTTATTAACAAATTAACGATTTTATAAATAATAATAACACGCCTTAGGAATAAAATGCTCGCTCCAGGCTATTTCAAATGTATCCTTATCACTTATAGTAATATTACGTAAATTCTATTAAAAAGAAGGCTTAAGGTTCTTGCTCGGGTTCTTCTCAGGTCTGAGGCAGTAACTTAAGTGTACTGGTGGTAAATTGTTTGACGTTCAAAAAACGAAACTGTAACTTTTTATTTTGAATATCATTTCATTTCAATTTATTGTACTGTAGAATAATTTCATGTATGAAAGTTAACGATTTCGATTTACTTAATCTTTTTGTGTTTCTATTTGATTAAAGTGAAATATTGTCAATTGAGGATATTTTAGAATTATATAAGATTATAATTTTTTATTGAAAGCTTCCGATTCCTAGAAATAATTAACAATGTATATTTTTTAGCTTTTCCTTATATCCCGCACATACTGTGGTGGGTAGAATGAACTTGGGAATCTTGTGTCGAAACGTTCCGATACACATTCCACCGAATTCTTGAGACAACAGCGTGTTGAGTTTCGGAGCTAAACGCCTCCGAACTTTCATTAGCAATGAAATGAAAACATTAAATATGTCATTAGAGAGAAGAAAGAATACACGGAATTGAACCCACAACACATCGCGTTTAAGGACGCACGCTTGCGCCCCTGCACCACAGTACTCAAACACAATTAACTTAAACTAAACGATCTATTGTCTCATAATAACGATATAAAAAAATATAAATTATGCTTTTCCATAAGTATTTTTTTTTATTTTTTAATACGCTTTTATTAGCTTGGGTTGTATATGTATATGTATGTATGTAATGGAATCTTTGAGCTCAATTTTTACCAGTTTTTTTTATGGAAGAGACGGCAAACGAGCGTACGAGTCACCTGATGGTAAGTGATCACCGTCGCCCACGGCCCCGAGTAACTCCAGAGGAGCTACAGGAGCGTTGCCGTCTTTTAAGGTGGATGGGCACCGGGGCCCGGCATTACCTAATGCGAAACGCAGTGGCCAAAGCCACTACTTAACGCCGGTCATAAATGCGGGGGTTGGTAACAATCCGGTCGAGTCTGCCCATGCGTGTTGCCATTACTGGCAACGTGACTCTACCACACGCAAAATTAATTCATTCATTTTCTCGGGTGGGGATTCAGCCCGTCCGTCGTGTTTACTACAGTCGGTCGCTTGCGCCTCTGTGACATGATAGTCCTACTTTTATGTTGTATAAAACATAGTATGTTTATATTTTACTTACAATATCTATATAAATGTCGAAAAAATAATATTTGACTAATTTTATCGTTATGTTTACTTTGTTAATTAAAGCCTTCTCGTAGATTAGAATATTGATATCTTAATATATCCTATTACGGCATTTTTTATCAACATAAATATTCTCATTTTTGTTCTAGTAACACAAGCTACGATCAAATGGAATTCATATGAAAAAATAGTGTTATATTGGCCTGTCATAGAATAGAATAGGACCACAAGCGTGCTAGCGTAGCGTAAAGGCGACAGTTTGCGAGTTCAATCCTTACGCTAGGAAATAAACTCTGGTAACAAAGCAAGCGCAAAAAAAAATGACTACCATTACTCAACACACAATGTCTAAAATTCGAGATGGAAGATATATGGAAGGTTGGGAACGGAACGGATAGTCTTTAGGCAGAATACAGTATATATTTATAAAAAAAAAATATCTCTGCCTATATGTACCATCATAATTCAAACATACAAATAAGCTACAAAGGTAAACTTTCATAAAAGCTCACCTGCAATCTGGTTCAATCGTCTCAAAGCTCTACACATAGGTGTTCTGACTCTCAGCGTCTTCCCCCTGGCGCGCACCGCCATGCTGCCCCCCCTCACCATTTCACCAAGACGAGCGCAAGTCTTCTCATTCACCGACGCCAGTTTCCGACGTAATTCTCCGTAGTTGATCAGCGCGTAGAGCTCTTGGGCTACTTTTTTGACATCTATATGTGTAATACAGATGTGTTATGAGAAGAATAATGCAAAAAACGCCAAAAAATTATAAAAAAAAATGAAAAAAACAATGATATTTTATAATATTAAGATCATTACACAATATAAATATTATTATTTAAAATAAATACAGTTAAAATTACATTTAAAGTTTTCATTTCTTCTTTTTGGTAATAAGGCAAAGCGCGACGTTGACTTCCGCCACACAACACGCCACTCAATGCCTTAAATTCGGCGGAAAGTTAGGAGCGGCAGTGGAACAGAGTGTCTTAACTCTAGGTTCCCAAGTTCCCTTTGCTTACGCTGCCATGTGCGGGGCACAGAGTAAAGTTGAGTAAGAGTCATCATTTAATTAGACTACGGGCCCTCAGAAACGAATCAGTGTACGATGTGGTTAATCCTAGTTAGTAGCTGTATAGAGCTCTTGAGCTATATCACCATTTTGACATTTAAATGCATAATTCTAAGTTATCTTTGTAATCGCGACCAGTCGTGGGTTCGATCCTATTTTATCATTAAATTACTTCATTACTTTAAAGTATAATACTTAACTTCACGCTGTCTCCCGCACAGAGGCAGAGTAGGCAGAGGGAAGTTGGGAACTTAGTGTTATGACGCTACGTTCCACCTCCATTCTCCACTTTAAGGTAATCTTGGCAAATATTAAAAAGAACATTTGTATATCCTTTAATACCTTATGCAATTCAAAACAAAATATCAATAAAAACATACAATTTTAACTCACTTTCATCAAAATGAACATGCTTGGACAGTTTATGCCAGGTCCTATAATAGAAATGGCTAACTTGGGTCTTAGTTTTCAATCCATCAGACATGCCTTTCTTCTTCATTTTAGCACAAATATACGCTGTGATCGCATCGAAATCTTTTCCATACTCGTTTAAAGCTTCGAAGAACAAGCTTTTCTCATCAGCAGACCACAGAGCTTTAGGCATTCGTTGTTTCACTGTTGGGAATTTCAATGGGTCTTTGTCGTCGATTTTGTTTGGTGTTTCGCATTCCGTCACGTCTGGAAGTGGGAAAGGAAAAAACTGATTCTATAATCATATTCAAGATAAGTCCCATATAAATAATATACATATTGTTAGGATACATATTGTTAACGAACGCCGTCAAATATTATATTCTTACTAAAGTAAAGAAATTATTAATTTCCTCTATGTATAAATATGCGAGTTTAAGATTATTTAGCTTTGATTGGAAATCAGTAATATAGGGAAACTGTTTATAAATAACACTATTTAATAACGGGAAAAAGACAGAAATATTTAACATTTTCATTTCCTCACTAAGCGTGGCGTGCAGTTCCGCCACCCAACACGTAATGCCCATAGAGCTCAACTCAGAAAGTTGTTTTTTATGGAAAAGACGGCAAACGAGCGTACGGGTCACCTGGTGGTAAGTGATCACCGTAGCCCACGGCCCCGAGTAACTCCAGAGGAGCTACAGGAGCGTTGCCGTCTTTTAAAGTGGAAGGGCACCGGGGCCCGGCATTATCTAATGCGAAACGCAGTGGCCAAAGCCACTACTTAACGCCAGTCTTAAATGCCGGGGGTGGTAATAATGCGGTCGAGTCTGCCCATGCGTGTTGCCATTACTGGCAACGTGACTCTACCACACGCACTTTAGTCGCCTCTTACGACACCATCAGTACCAGGGTGATCCTATTCTAAGCCGGGATCACACGGCAAATGTGGGGAACAGAACTGCGTGAAGTTACTAGAAGTATCTTTAAATTAATATTACAAAATTGAAAGGTTTTACAAAAAAAAATACAACAAATGTTAAAAAATATTTAATTTAATCGACATCCATTCCATCCATTAAATTAAATATATACATATTACATATACAGTACAAATAATATCATTACACCTGTTTCGGTTGTGGGTTCGATCCCCACTGGAACAAGTGAAGAAATATTGAATATTTTCAGATTAAATATTTAATATTTTTACTATTTTTTAAAGTATTATTCCACACTTAGGATAGAAAATACTAAATTTAAATTTAAAAAAGCTTATAAAAATTTTGAACGTAGCAGTATTTGAATCCGCCAGCTTTGAACGTATGGCTTAGTTGGTTGGCAGGGCGCTTGGACGGTTTCCAAGAGGCGCGGGTTCAAATCCTGCTACGTTCAAAATTTTTATACGCTTTTCAATTTAAATATGTAATATTTTCCTTCCTTCGCCCTGGTAAAAAGTAGAAGAACAGCGTTGAGATCCGCCACTCAAAGAACAGAACGGTCTGTTCTAACATTAGATTCCTAAATTCCTTCTGCCTATTCCGCTATGTGCGGGATACAGCGTGAAGCTGAGAGAGAAATAATCATTATACTCGTCCTCACCTCGCTTGTCAGTTGGCGGTTCAAGCCTCAACTTCTTGATCACTCTAGCACTAGTCCTCTGCTGTTGCTGCGTGGTCAATGAACCGAGCAGCTCCGTGCGTTCCTCTTCAGCGATTGGGGCGCCTGGTGACATCGCTTTGTTTACAACTAAATTAATAAGAAATATAATAATTTGTATGATGCCTGAGGACGATTGTCGTGGCGACCAACGCGACCAGTTGATAGTTCGACGCCCCCCCCCTCCAGCAAATGATATCTATTAATGTAATAAAACCAGTGAAAATGTCGTTTCTGTATGTGCATTGAATATATTTTCGAAAAAGCAACGCTCTCCTAGGGCTTAAAATAAGTAAATGGACAATATCTATTTTTTTTTTTGGTCTGTTGGTCTGAAAAGGAACATCGTCTAAAATACTGAGCCGATATTAATGCAACCTTTTTTTGTTGTATATCTATCATGTCTGGGCAGGATCTGGGTTATCGTTAACTTTGAAGACTTCAGATGCAAAATCGATGCAAAACTGTAGGACAGGGACCAACTAAACTATAAGAGAATATTTAATGAGATCATAACAAAAGTTGCTAAATGTGATCAGCATTTTCTAATTACATACAACAATTGAAAATCTGTATCATCTGATGTATAACCATAAAGATCCAGCTAAACTAAAAGAAATAATGAAATGATGCTTTAGTGGAAGATTTACAAGGCCCAGGCACGTTCTATTTATATATAAAAAAATTAAATTAACTTAATATGTGATGAATAACTGTGATAGTTCAGCAGAATTATAAGAAGTCGCCCGTTCATACTAAGTGATTAATTATTTTATACACTGAACATCATAAAAACATGCAACTTTCAGGTGTTTTATATTTGAATGTGGCGCAGTTAGAAGAGACTACTAGTATGAAATATTTAATATTTTGAATAATGGATGATTACAATATAAACACGGGTGACACTACGTATGTGATGTGCGTGAAGGATTTTAAAATAAATTAAATTAAAACACTAGGTTCCCAAGTTCCCTCTGCCTACTCTGCCATGTGCGGGATACAGCGTGAAGCTGAGTGAGTGAGTGAGTAAATAAAAAAAAACATTAATCGTTTACATTTTTTGCCTGTCAAATATATTTCCATTAATTGGTTTGCAATATTGTGACAATTTTTTATTTGTTACACTCACTATCATCATTTTTTGAATTAAAATATTTTTTGTTATTCAATTACATATTATATAATTACATATTATATATGTAGTAGAGTTAGAGGCGTTTTTGTATTAGCAAGAATATTTATTGTGTTATATATTTTTTATACTGCTTAAATTGTCTCATGAATAAATAAACATTAATTTATTTTATCGGTAAAATATAGGTATTAGTATTACTATACGTTATATCTGAAAGATATGCTGTGAGTAACTTTTATGTCGATCATATAAGATATTTAGGGTTTGCTAAAACATTTATACCGCGCACGCGCGCGAAGATCCCAACTTCTTAGGTTTTTACCAAATTTTAATTGATACCTACTTACAGCGCTCATACGGTCATGTTATATGCCGATACCTTTTCTCGATATATGGACTATATAAACAAAGTCTTCTTCTAATTTTATTTATGGATACTAAACGCCGTTTTTAAATGCCGAGGGTGGTAATGATCCTATCGAGTCTGCCCATGCGTGTTGCCATTGCTGACAACGCGACTCTCCCACACTTTAGTCGCCATTAGTACCACGGTGATCCTATTCTAATAGCCTGAATTATCATTATCATCATCATCTTACACTTAGAATTATAAATAGTGAGAAGTTTCACTGTTAAAATTATTTTTAAGGAGTATTTAAATGTTATGAAGCCTGTCGTGGCGCAGCGGCACAAGCGTGTGACTGTAACCGACAGGTTCGATCACCGGTCTAGGAAATGAATTATTTAATATTTTCACTTTAAATATTTAATGTTTCATTTCTTCGCTCTTCAACACGCAATGCCTCAAATTCGGCGGAAAGTGGGGAACAGAAGTGAAACGGAGTGTCTTAACACTAGGTTCCCAAGTTCCCTCTGCCTACCCTGCCATGTGCGGGATACAGCGTGAAGCTGAGTGAGTGGAGTGAGTATAAATTAAATTAAAAGTGATTGCGGCAGGATTCATATAGAGCTAGACAACCATGGTGTAATGTATTGTTCTACCATACTCAAGAAGTGTCATTAAAAACAAGTTACTGCAGATTCGGCAACTGGATCTCCTACTACATCTTGTACTTAAAAATCATTAATAAGTACCTACAAAACTTTTGATATGATTTCTTGTCTTCAGGGTAAGCAGAGGGAACCCGGGAACCTAATGTTAAGACACTCCTTATCATTTCTCTTTTTCTGCCCAATTATCGAGTGGCGGAACTCAACTACAGAGAAGAAAATTAAATATTAAATCTCAACAAGGCTTATATAAGACAGTTAACATTAATATGATTTTGAAAAGGAAGCTATCAAATGCACTGTAATCATGGTGCCTGAAACAAATATGCAATCTGTATACACATCGCGTTATGTGACATTAAATTACCTACTATTGCACTGAACGAAGGTCGCTTATAATATATAAATTAAGGTAATAATGTCCCATGGAAAAACGAAAATCAATGTTCAACGCATGCGTTGAACATTGATTTTCGTTTTTCCACGTGTACTTCTCTGATTTTGAATCATGATTCAAAATCAGAGAAGTACTACTTACTGTCAAAAGAGACTAACTAATATTTAAATAAATACACATATGTATAAAGAAGGTAAAAATAAAAAAATATATATAATAAAATATTTGAAATTTGTGGGGAGTTTGTTTTGCTTTGGGGAAAATGATTTATTTATTTTTCCTATAACAAGATAAGGTGCGGAGTTGAGTTACGCCACTTAACAAGTAATGTTTTGAATTCGGGAGCAAAGAACTAAATGTCTCAGCAGTTATAGTGCTATATGCGTGATAAAACGTGAAAATGATTATTTTTCTGTTAGTTATCTGAGCAGTCTGTTTGTCCAACAAAGAAACCAATCTACCATACAAATAACACTATAAAAAAATATTAAATAACTAACAGGTTTATTTTAAAACATATTACAAAGTAACAATGTTTTTTTTATATAAAAACGATTATATAACTAGTATTAAAATTATAGGGGAGTAATAATAATACAGTAACATTTAATGTTATGTCAATTTAAGAAATAAGATTGCCAGGTGAACATGATTGAAGCTTCTATGGTTCTTTTTTTTAATCTTCACGCTGTTTCCCGCAGGTAGCAGGTTAAGAGTTAAGATCATCATAGAGCATCATAGTAGAGAACAGAGCATCATAGTAGAGCATAGAGCATCATAGTAGAGCATAGAGCATCATAGTAGAGCATAGAGCATCATAGTTTATCAATGGTAAGGTTAGCATATATATTGATTGTTTTGATATAACTCACCGCAGCCTGCAGATAGGACGCCTGTTTGTGTCATATGTGATGCGGGCGAAGCCCCGGGAAAAGCCAGTTTGACCATAAACCCGGTACACTTATTTTAACTTGTTACTTCCTTTATCTCACCATATCGAAATGTTTTAACACTTTTAAAACATTTTTCCACATCTAGGATGAGCGCTTTGGCGGTTTTCAAGAGACGCAAGTTCAAATCCCACTACGTTCAATTTTTTATACGTTTTTTTAAATAAGTATATGGAAATGTTATATAAAAATTACAACGTATCAGGAAATTAAATACGGCATTTAATCCTGCGTGAACGACAAACTGTAAATTAATGCTAAGTAACATAATAAAAAGAAACAAAGCATATTAATATGCAGATTAGATCTATTATATGGGCGTAGCCATTAATCGCAGTAATTCGAAACTTAAGTTATTTAATTTAATTATTCATTATTTCCTTATATTTTTGGTTGCACGTACTAATCATTGGAGCGCCCTTGAAAAGTGGAGAATGGGAGATCCACCTCGTTCTGGCATAGCAGGGAACGTAAGAAGGAGCGTTGTGTATAATGCCGAGTATTACAAATCGTTTCAAATACTTTTTGCGCCACTCCTGCCAAGGTAGACAGAAGGAACTTGGAAGCATAGTGTTATCACATCCTTTTCCAATTGAGAGCACATTTCATTGCCCATTTCTGCGAAGTAGCGGACCACAACGAGAGAATATAAAATACTCTTGAGTGGGAATAGAACCCACACCCTGTCGCGTTTACAATCACACGCACACATTCCATGACAATCAAATTCTACTATTGTCAATACCGATTTAGCCTTCAAATTATGAACCTAGGCTTTCGCAGTAGCTGTAAAACATATTCAATACTAAATAAAATTAATCAATATTATACTAAATATAACTAAATTATTTTTGAATTTTTTTTTAAGCTTCACGCTGCTGCAAGAGGCAGGGTAGGCAGAGGGAACCCGGGAACCTAGTGTTAAGACACTGCGTTCCACTTCCGTTCCCCACTTTCCGCCGAATTTGAGGCATTGCGTGTTGAGTTGCGGAACTCAACGCCGCGCTTTGCCTTATTAGCAGAGCGAAGAAATGAAAGATTGAATATTAAAATTGAAAATATTAAATATTTCATTTTCTCGACTGGGGATCGAACCCAGAACCTGTCGGTTACAGTCACACGCTTGTGCCGCTGCGCCACGACAGGCCCTAAACTAACTAAAATAAATTATATTAATTAAATATATAAATGCAAATAGTTTTGCATATATTCATTAAAAACAAAAAAAAAATCAGTTTTGTGGTAAACGGAACCATGACAAGGATGACCTTTTATAGCCAATCAATAATCTTTGAGTGCCATAAATATAAAAATGTAACTACGCTGAGATTATTTTTGTTGCTGCGTAAATTAAATAATGATATAAGATATATATTTTTTGTTTAAGGACACGCATGTGCCCCAACACGACAACTCCGTCCGTCCGGCCAGTCGCTTCGCTGGGGTACAGGCGTCGCTTGCGTCGTACATTCGACAAAAAATGCAACACGTTTTGAGTTCAATTCCATATAATTCCATTTAATATTCTCAATTTCCTCGCTTTGATATTAAAGCCAAAGTGCTGCGTTGAGTTCCGCCACACAACTTACACTCGGCAATATCTTTTTGGGTACGGAGTACCTTAACAAAGGTTTCCAGGTTTGGTAGGTAGACCTACCCTATGTATAGCGGGAAGCATTTTTCGATAAATATTTAATTGTGCTGGCAACCAACGTATATAATATTATACATTTACATATTCGTTTGCTTCATTTGTATTTATCAGAAAAGACAAAATCTGACACTGTGTTCTCAGCATTCAATCTGAATCCCATTTCGGTTATAGGGTTAAACGCCGCGCTTTGTCAAGCTAGAGTTAGGAAAATATAATATAGTTTATTTCTCTGATGAGGGTGTTTTGAACCCATAACCATGCACCACTACAAACGAATATGATAACACTTTGCTTCTCGTAATAAAATTAAGATGATTTATTAAGTAAAAGTAAGAGGAGGGAGAACCTACGTATCTCATTTGGAGTGAAGTAGAGTGAGTCTTAAGACTAGGTAAAAATCATTAGAACCTGCCGGTGGGAGTTGAAGGCAATGGTCGGCACGAAAGAGGTAGATACCGTAGCGTTGAGAACTCCGCTTTTTCCCTTTAAACAAGCGCATAGAAACTACTTTATATTGAAATATAACTTGTTAGTTTAAACATAATAACAATAAAAAAAATATATCCCCTGACTTCCCTGTATACATAAAGAGAACCAGAGACATTTAATTAACAAAACAAGTTTTTACATAATCGTATAAAATTCACACATATTTCAATAATGAGACATACATCGTAAATGTCTTAACGCTAGGTTCCTAAGTTCCCTCTTTCAACCCCTTTTTTATTTTGATTTTACCCCAAGCGAAACCGCGGAGAAGAGCTAGTATACGTATATTAAAGTAATTAAGTACACATTGATCTGCAACTTTGTTGCTCCATTGTGACTGTATTACCTATAATGCAGAAAAGTTTAGTTTTACGTAAGATTTTAATTGATAACCTTAATTGACCGCTCTTATTATTTTTGCTGGGTTGCAAGAAGTTATTTTAAAAAAAAACACAAATACCTACTTACTAGTTACTTAAATGAAACACATAAATACTTGTATATAGTAAAAGGTGGAGTTGATAATATTATTATTATTATTATTTTTAATTTAAAATGCCGTTACTTCCGGTTATCGTAAAGAATTCGGGAAATATTTCCTTAGTTCCCCTACTATCCCGAGGGAACCCAAATGACAAATTTTAGCCTTTTAAAGTTAATATCATTCAGTCTCTGATCATAAAAGATTAGGGCTTTCATTCACATTTACACAGAGTATAATTATTAACTTGGTCATTGTGGGTTCAAATCCTACTGGTAGGATAGAAGATATGGAGCATGGGAAGATATGAATACCTTTGAATATTTTTATATACCGTAGGCAAAGCGCGGCGTTTAGCTCCACCATACAAACACAATCTCACGATTTCAATTTATTCACACCGAATACCTTATCTTTAATATCGTATATACATACATTAAAGTAATAACTGATCGCTGTCTGTATAATAAAAATATATAAGAAAATGTATTGTATGTGTACACCTCGGTTGACCTTCGAAAACACAGTATCGACGATACTGGAGGAAGGTCACGTAAAAAGCATGAGGACCCCCCGGAGGGCATGTATGAAGAGGTTGATGACAGTGGACGAGGCGAAAGAGGTATGCCGAGACCGTAGCGTTTGGCGCTCCGTTCTCTCTGCCTACCCCGCTAGGGATATAGCGTGAAGCTAAGTATTTTTTTTCAGCTTTACACTGTATCCCGCACATGGCAGGGTAGAAACTTAGAACCTAGTGTTAAAATACTCCATTCCACTTCCGATCCCCACTTTCCACCAAACTTAAGGCATTGCGTGTTGAGTGGCGGAACTCAACGCCACGCTTTACCTTATTACCAGAGCGACGAATTGTTTTAATGTTTAAATATTTAATTTGAAACTATTGACTATTTCATTTCCTCGAGTGGGGATCGAACCTACAACCTGTCGAGTGTTCTTATATTTCTATAACATTTTTCAATGTTATAGAAATATAAGAAAATGATTTAAATGCAGTTTCACTATTGTATTTTGGAAAACAACCCGCAATATTTGCAACTGTCCTTTAGCTGCCTCCATCACATAGTAAGGTCAATCAATTATTTTATGTAAACCAAAAGAAATATCAATATCAAGTATTCTGTTCGACAAAATTACTATAAACTAACTGTTTTACTGAATTGATTCGAACTGCAGTTGTTGATACTACTCACCGCTCAACTCTACTTTCTTCTATTTCAGGCAAGATTCGTAATAAAAAAAATGTATAGTTCAAGCGAACTGGCGAAGCAGTAAACAGATCGACATTTTTTAATGAAATCTACGTAGCATCCTCATCCATTAATAGAAAATATTAAAAAAAAAATCCCTTTCTGGGAAAAGATTAAATATCATGTTGTCTTTAAGCTTTTCCCAGAAAAGGGAGAAATTACTAGTACTGATGATCTGAGTTTCTTCAATTACTTGAAGTAATATTTATTTATTACACAGAAAGATCTAACCTTTATCTATATATAACACCTCACTTGAAGTAAATTTGATCAAATTCAGTACCCTAAAAAACGTGACATTCTTTTTTTGGTCTGAAAATTTTTCTACAGACCTCACAGTAAAAGACATAACGTGTCAAAAATAATTGTTTTAAGTTCCACGCTTCCCTTAGCAAGAAGGTCAAAATTACTAATACTTAGTAACCTAATTTTAAACATTTTTATCAAGATTTCATACAAATCGCTGTAGTTATATCAAATTAGTCACAGGATCATGTAATATTTATTTAGTCGTATAAAAATATTTTGTATCTTTTTTTGCAACTCCCAATTTTCCCCAACATCAGCAAGAAACTCGTGTTAACATCAAACTCACACCAACCGCTGTTACAATCGAACACTGCCACTGTACCACGCAACCGTATATTTAGTCTCCATAAGATTTAATCATATTTCAGGACGAAAACACGCATATAAAAGACTATAATTTACTTATAAAAGAATCACTCTAACGTCACACGTATACGTGCTCCATGCTACCGACCGTACCGCGGCGCCGGCACCGCAGGACATAGCAGTCGCGACATTCCTAACGCAAGGGTTTGCGCGATCCTCATTTTTAATATTAAAAAATCGATTATCGAAATAAAAATTATATAAAACAACAGATATTTTTTTTAAATCGTATTAAATAAATCTGTTTAATTAAAAAAAATAACAGCTACATTATTTTTATTTTATTCGATTAATGAGAATAAAATTAGTTTAATTTGAATCAAAAAATCAATAATCAGATTTAAATATTATAAGGAGGTTTTATTATCCAAAATGGTACCGTTACCTATATGTTGTTTTGTATTAACATTGAGCTTTACTGTTGTTGCGAGTCAACAGGGTCTGCTGAGGAAGGAGGCTTATCAAACTGTGGTAAGTTTTTTGAATTTTATAAAAATATACTATATACATATTTAGGATTATTGAGGCCTGTCGTGGCACAGGAGCACAAGCGTGTGATTGTAGACCCGACAGGTTGTGGGTTCGATCTCCACTCGAAGAAGTGAAATATATAATGTTTTCACTTATTTTCAATTTATTACTATTTACACTTCTATTGCGTTGCGTTGCGCTCCGCCACTCAACACGCAATGCCTCAAATTCGGCGGAAAGTGGGTAACGGAAAGAAGTGCCTTAACACTAGGTTCCCAAGTTCTTTCTGTTTACCCTGCCACGAAAGGGATGAAAAAAAAAATTGACGTGTCTACTTCAAAAAAGTACAAATACGTCATTACGTTGCATTAAGTGAGCAATATATTATATAATAAATTAGAATATATAGGAATATACGGAAAACTGCAAATTGCTATATAGCTTAGTATAAATTTATATATACCATAAACAATCTTAGCGTGCGATATATATTTAAATAATTTCTAATGAAAATAATAAGGTATTTAGTATTTTTTTTCTACTTCACGCTGTATCCCGCACATGGCAGGGTAGGCAGAGGGAACTTTGGGAACCTAGTGTTAAGACACTCCGTTCCCCACTTTTCGCCGAATTTGGGGCATTGCGTGTTGAGTGGACACGACGCTACCCTTTGTCTTCTTACCAGAGCGAAAAAATGAAAATATTAAATATATTTCCTTGAGTGGGGATCGAACCCGTGTTGCCCGTGAGCCTGTGTTGTGCCGCTGCGCCACCAGATAACTCAATATATTTATTTTCATTAATAATAAATATATATATATATATATATATATATATATATATATATATATATATATATATATATATATATATATATATATATATATATATATATATATATATATATATATATATATATATATATATATATATATATATATATATATATATATATATATATATATATATATATATATATATATATATATATATGTCATAATTGTTATCTTATTAGTAGATTATTTAAAATATATATTTCTCATTATTACTAATTATCATTTATAATAACATACATCAAAATATTTTTGTTTATGGTCCAAGGCCCGGATTTGCTTGTGTGACCACTGAACATATATCGACTAAGATTTAAGAAGGTATTTTTTTACAAATATAGTCAAAAACATTCTTGAATTTATACTTATCTCTTATTTGTGACAACAATAACAAAAATATATACATTAAATTATTTTTAATAAAATATATTTATTATATTAATGTATAAAAAAAGACTATGACAAACAAACACACAAACAAACTGTGTGACTGTGTCTTCTGAAATATTTGTAAAAGTAATAAGAGACAACTATACTTAGTATTTTATTACAATTTAAAATTAACGAAGTCAATAATGTTAATATATCTGTATATTTATTTCATCCATTTGTATTAATGTGATTCAACAATTAACAATTGTTATTTAATGATATAAAGAAAAGTATCTTCACATGCAATTATAAGAATTACTAATCAGCAAATCAAGACCAAGTACAAGCTTATACCTACTTTATATCTCGCAATGCGATCATTTTAAACTTTATATATAGAAAATCTATACTTGTGTATACACTGTCTGTCTGTACATTTTTTGATGTAAAATAACCTGTTCTTTTGAGATTTTTATTTTTTTTTGTCTGTTAGTGCTGTACGTTTGTACGTGCTTATCTCATAAACGGCTAAACCGAATTAAATGTAGTTTCGACTTTTGTATTTTGGTAATCTTCCCTCAAGATTTACTAAAATAACTTTATCAATATCAAGTATTTTGTTCCACATAATAGCTACAGTAGTAAATAAATGATTGTCTAGTTTAAGCAGGCGAAGCCGCGAACGTGCCGCTTATCATTAATAAGTAAGTAACATAAATATATACACATCTATAGGCAGTCGAGGACGTGGTGGTGCAGTACAACGTCTGACTGTTAACAAAATGGCTTTGCGTTTGATTCCCATTTCCCATTCATCATCATATTGTTACGAGGCAATAAAATAATTAATACTTTACAGTATCAATGAACGCATTTAATCTAAAGATGTAATCAAGAATTACGCCAAATATGCAAATTGCAGACCGCGTATTACTCTTTAGGGGCATACCTTTTAAATTATAAAACATGGGAATCACCAATTTCGGGACATTTAAACTAGGCTTGTTTATTTCTCAGCTTCACGGTGTAATCCAAACACATCATGGTAGGCAGAGTGAACTTGGGAACCTAGTGTCAAGACACTGCGTTCCACTTCCGTTCCCCACTTTCCCCGGAATTTGAGGCATTGTGTGTTGAGTGGCGGAACACAACGCGACGTTTTGGACCAAACCAAATATTTAAATTGAAAATATTGGGGATCGAACCCACAACCTGTCGTTTACAGTCACACGCTAGTGCCGCTGCGCCACGACAAGCCTGCAAATTTCTATACCTACTTAAAATAAAAAAATACATTTTTATTTAACCAAAAGGTCTAAATTACAAATTATACACATATGAATATGTATAATTTACTATTTATACATCTTTTGTATGTATATTATGTATAGAATGATTGTTTCAATCCATTGTTTATGTAAACGACGAATGATGATCATGTAGGAAGTAAACGCCGCTCTGAATGCGAAACTGGGTACAAAAAATATACGCACGTGATGTCAATTTTAATTGGGACAGTTTCTTTGTATTATTTGTTTTTTTTTTAAATTAAAATAAAAATATATTGTTTTATAACTTTCCGGTGTATCCCGTATACAGTAGGGTAGGCAGAGGGAATATAGTGTTAAGACACTCATCTCTCCATATTCAGACCAAATTTAAAGAAATTGTATGGTGATTAGCTCTTCTGGTGTTACACGGGGCCGCGTGCAGCGGTATTCACTCACCAACAGGTGACCTGTACCCTTGCGTTATTTGTTTTTTTTTTATTAAAAAAAAATGGAATGCCATAAACTGGTACCGAACCCACAATGGTCGCGTTAAATAAAAAATGCTGTGTGTTTATTAATATTTTGTGTTAAATTCTGATTAGTTATAAGGCAGCAATTTTATTAAAGTGATTGCAAAATAATAATATTTTAAGTAAAATATTCAGTAAATGCTTAAAGAAATATTGGTCGCAATCGTCCCTAAATAGTACCTCTCGAGTGTTCTTCTCTCTCGACCCCCTAGGGGGGAGAGGGGTGACGGCATCAAGGCTAGAGCCCTCTTGCCGTAGGTGTCATTCGGCGCCTATCAATATAGGCGCGGCTTTGGGGTTGGACTTTTGGGGGTCCTTGTAGTTATTACCTCGATGGTGAGGTTGGGAGTCGGGGTATCAGGGAGACACCCTAAATAGTAAAACATTGCTTATCCATATATAACTTGACACTTTTGCCTGCAATGTATGCAAAACATAGATTTATGACCCACAACTCTTAGATAATGACATCGGCCATTTAAATCGGCTGTTTCTCCCTGCCTACCCCGCCATGTGCGGGATACAACGTCCAGCTGAATGAAAGACTAAAGTATATTTTTTCATGCGCTTTTGATTACAATGCAATGTCATAATATTGCCTAATTAAAAGCAATCATGAAGACGTATGTATTAAATAATTATGTTATTAAGGACCTAATATGGACAATCTGATCAATGGAAAAACAAGGAAGTATCATTCCGATGGTTAAAAGCTACTTTATGATAATATCTCATATATAATATCTTAAGACTATAACACAATAACAAAACGGACAAATTAAAACAATAAATAGTAGTTTAATATGATTGTCAATTAGTTTACTGGGGGTTGTATACATTTTGTTGAAGGTCTGTCGTGGCGCAACGGACACAATCGCGTGACTGTTAATATGACAGGTTGTAAGTTCGATTCTCACTCTAAGAAATAAAATATTGAATATTTACTATACTCAGCTTCACGTTGTATTCCGAATGCAGAGTGCGCAGCAGGAACTTAGGAACTTAGTGTTAAGACACTCCGTTCGGTGTTTTCCCGTGGAACGGAGTGTCCTTACAATAGATTTCCAAGTTCTCTCTCCTTACACTGCCATGTGCAGGTGTACCACGTAATATTGACAGTTGATTTTCTGTTTTTTTTTTTTTTTGTAAAATATAAAAAATATCCAAAATCTAATTACATTATTTTCCTTATTATATAGTTAATAGTTTAGCCGCAAAAAATATATCACGATAAAATAGTAAATGGTACACGACCGAAACAAGCGGATGTTGCATTAAATTAATAAATACGTGTCCATTATGTACTTTGAAATGTAAATTATACAAATTAAAACTCATCTAAAATGTTTTAAAATCTTATCTGATGTTATCGTATATAATTATTCTGTTACTCGGCTTCCCGCTGTGTCACGCACACGGCAGGGTAGGTAGAGGGAAATTGGGAACTTGGGAACCTAGTATTAAGACATTCCGTTACCCATTTTCTGCCGACTTTGAAACATTGCATGTTGAGTGGCGGAACTCAACGCAGCGCCATGCCTTGTAACCAGAGCGAAGAAATGAAAACATTAAATATTCAATTTGAATTAAATTACTATTAAATATTTCATTTTCTCGAGTGGGGATCGAACCTACAACCTGTCGTTTACAGTCACACGTTTGTGCCCATGCACCACGACAGGCCTCGATAATTATTCTCTTAATTTAGTAATCTGGTTATAAACAAATAATTGATTGACGTATTGATTTTTCTTTGGCTTATTGCAAATATTTGCATATTTGTATATTTATTTTAATGTCCAAACCTCGTAATACTTGCGTGATCAAATTAAGAGATGATATGACATTTTAATGTAACATAAAAACGCTCTGTTGATACCAGAAAGATCATTTTATAAAACATGAACAAAAATAAAAATCTTTGTATATTTAAAACCAATGAGATTGCTGGCGGAGTATTACTTAGGTAGTTATTACTATCGTAAGCAAAACTTCAAATTCAATTAGGTACAGCTTGATTTGTACAAGTAATGAGGCAATAATGATTGGCATTTTTCATAAACATCTCAAAGACATTTTTCCTTCCATAAACACTCATGATATATCAAAAAAGGCCTGTCGTGGCGCAGCGGCGCAAGCGTGTGACTGTAACCGACAGGTTGTGGGTTCGATCCCGCCTTGAGGAAATGAAATGTTTAATATTTTTAATTTAATTATTTAATATTTTCATTTCTTCGCTCTGGCACAAGGCGAAAATGTAGCGTTGAATTCCGCCATCCAACTCGCAATGCCTCAAATTCGGCGGAAAGTGGCGAACGGAAATGATACGGAATGTTTTAACACTAGGTTCCCAAGTTCCCTCTGCCTACCCTGACATGTTCGGGATACAGCGTAAAGCTGAGTGCAATAAAGGCGCATCGGCATGGCATCTAACTATAAATGACGGTTTCGTGTTCGATTCACCCTAGAAATACTTTATTTTCCTCGTTTTGTTAGCAAAACTCAGCGTATCATCGAGTTCCGATACTAAACATACAAGCACACTAAGATTGAGCTATATATGGCGAACGGCGGCGTGGAACTAAAAGGAAGCAACGCCAACAATTATTTTTACTGTCAAAATGTATATTAAAATCTAACCAAACCACAAATAAAATCTCAAGTTACAGAAAAAATATTGTAAACATTTTTTTTCTCTCAGCTTCACGCTGTATCCCGCACTAGGCAGGGTAGGCAGAGGGAAAGGAAGTGAAACCTAGTGTTATGACACTCCGTTTCACTTCCGTTCCCCACTTTCCGCCGATATTGAGGCATTGCGTGTTGAGTGGCGGAACTCAGCGCCGCGCTTTGCCTTATTACCAGAGCGAAGAAATGAAACATTAAATATTCAAATTGAAAATATTAAATATTTCATTTCCTCGACTGGGAATCGAACCCAGAACCTGTCGGTTACAGTCACACTCTTGTGCCGCTGCGCCACGACAGGCCTCCTATTTGTAAACAAATATCTAAATTATAAACTAATGCAAATTTAAAAATCACCATAAAAAAGATAACATCGCGCCCAACACGTGGTCGAACAGAATGTCCTTATATCACGTATACGTCCATTTATATTCAACGGGCAAGTTCATAGACAATGGGATGTTATAATAGTTGTGATCGTAGAATTTAAAAATGCCTTAACTGTATTGCAAAGTGCTCATTTGATATAAAAAACAATATATATTTTTATTTAATGTTCCTTCCGCTATATGTAGATATAGACGTAGAGACGCTCATTGCTCTCTGCATATTTAATTACAAATTAATTCAATGTAGTAAACCCGAAACTCTATCGAAAACGACGTATAAAATATAAACTGAAAAATATTTATTTGTATATAATATGTTCGTGTCGATGCTTATCATTACGCTAAAGCGTGTTACTGTAAACGTTACAGGTTGTGGGATCGATCACGAAGAAGTTAAATCTCTGGTTACGTGGCCAAACGAGACATTAAGGTCCATCACTCAACACAAAATGTCTTAAATTACGGCACGGAGTGTCTTAAAACTAGGTTCCCAAGTTCCCTCTGCCTATCCTACTAGTTGCGGAAAACAGCGTGAAGCTGAAATAATAATAATAATAATATATTTTTCAGTCTCAATTAGTAACATCAGCAGGATATCCTATCGAGAAGCATCGAGTGACAACTGAAGATGGATACATACTGCAGTTGCACAGAATACCTGCAGGCAGACGGACGGTGAGGAAGAGCGGCCCCAGCGCCAAGGGCAAGAAGACTGTGCTACTGTGCCATGGTTTACTTGGAAGTAGCGGTGATTTTATCATTATGGGTCCAGATAAGAGCTTAGGTATATATGTTTAATACTACATCATCTTCCAAGTTTAGGTTTTTTTTTTCTTGAGGCCTGTTGTGGCGCAGGGGTACACACAATCACATCAAGTCGTGGGTTCGATCCCCACTCGAGGAAATGAAATATTTAATATTTTCAAATCAAATATTTAATATTCTCATTTTTTTGCTCTGGTAACAAGGCAGAGGGCGGCAGTGAGGTCCGCCACTTAACGCGCAATGCCTCAAAAGTAACGAAGTATCTTACAGCGTGAAGATGAAAAAGTTTGTATATAAACAAATTTGTTTGTCACATAATTATGGCTACAGCAAAGTCCTAAATCTATTCATTAAATAAATCTGTATCTGATCACTCCTGTCTGTCCATAGAAGATATATTGGAAAAAAATCTTATAGGGTGATTTATTAATGTACCTAATAGTGATTTTAATTTTTTTTTCTGTTTTTCTGTGCCTTTGTTCCGTTAATCTCCGAAACCATTTTTTTCTGTTTTTCTGTGCCTTTGGTACAAAGAAATCAGATTTAAATACAGTTTTCTATTACTATTATACATTGAAAAGCTCCTTCAACATTCAGCGTTTGTTTTACTTTAAATCGCTTGATAAATAAAAATTGTTACAGTTAATTTAAAATATTTAATTTGACACAATTGCTTCAATGCTTTATTAATTTGGCACAATTTTTAGTTTTTATTGTATTGTAGATATTTCATTTTTTTTTCTATGTATTTTTAGCCTATTTACTAGCGGACGCTGGATACGACGTATGGCTTGCTAATTTGCGTGGAAACATTTATACGAGTCACACAAAATATAAGAGAGACGATCCGAATTTTTGGCAATACAGGTAATATTAGTTTAAAATAAGTAGGTGAACTGAAGTGGAACGGAGTGTCTTAACACTAGGTTCCCGGGTTCCCTCTGCCTACCCTGCCTCGTGCGGGATACAGCGTGAAGCTAAACTAAATAAAAAAAATATATTGAAAAACGCCTTTATCATGGAGGTATTTTAGTATCGTATTATACTTTTTATTTCACAAAAATGCTAAGCATTATGTACCCTCTTCCTTCTTGTTAACGTAAAGTTGTTTTATTTGTTAACTCTCAATATGAATGACAATATGCTCGTTAGAATGACAAAGATAAAGTTGAAGTGCTTTCAAGTATTAGTTTTTTAGCTTCACGAAAGTCAGAGAAAACATAGGATCCAGTCTTAAGACCCCACCTTCCGCAGAATTTGAGGTTTTGCGTATTGAATGGTGGAGTTCAACGCCACGCCATCATCTTGTCACCAGAGCAAACAAAAAAAAAAAAATATTTGATTACGTCGAGCGGGGATCGAATGCCACGACAACTTTTAATCCAATTAATTATTGAACAATTAAACTTATTTTATTATAAGTAATTTCTCTACTGGCATGAAATTGATGGATTTCAATAAAGATACTATCTTACTCCCCAGTTTCCACGAACACGGCAGATACGATCTACCGGCATCCATTGACAAAGTGCTCAACGTAACCGGGCTTAGTAAACTACTGTACATAGGATACTCGATGGGAACCACTACAGCGTTCGTCACGTTGTCCGAACTACCCGAGTACAATGAAAAGCTGATATCATTTGTGGCGCTGGCACCGGCTGTGTATATGACAAATATAAAATCATTCGTCGAATCAATGCTGAAGGGTTATTCTATAATTGTAAGTTTTATTTTTGGTAGCTGAGAAGAGCGTAGAGTTAATGTTGAATATTTTCGGGCGTAAAAGAAGACTCCCTCAGGAATTATATGACCACTCCAGAAATTTTACTGACATAAAAAATACCCTATAATAAAACAAAAACAGTTTACACAATCAACTTTGTTCAAAGCTAAAGTTTACTTTTAAAGAACTACAAGTATTTAAAGATATTTCTAGTGTTAATACTCTCCGTTTTTCATGTCCTTTACCAGAACGTAAAAAAAATAATAGTTCATTCCTTAAGTATAAATCGAAAACAAACGTGAGAATGTCAGCGTCGTCGTGGACGTAGCTTTAAATTTCAAAAAAAGAATTTCTTTAATAACATTAAGGGGACGGAGTGTCTAAACACTACGTCCCAAGTTCCATCTGCCTACCCTCTTGTGCGGGATACAGCGTGAAGTTGAATGAGTGACTTTCTTAAGTAATTTAACATTCTACTGTATTTATGTATAATTTTAGGATCAAGCGCGGTCGGGGGGATGGTTGGCGCTGAGCATACGACGCGAAGCACTAGATCTTGTAGTCCAGACTATGTGCTCCACAAGAAGACCAGAGGACAACATTTGTATGAGGTTCGTTTACCCGGTCGTAGGACACGATGAGGATCAGTATGACCCGGTATATATTTTGACATATTAATTTATATTAATATTATATATATTTTTTTATAACATTACTTGCCGTATGCGGAGGTAATCTGGGAACCTAGTGTTAAGATACTCCGTTAGCGATAAAATACGTCCGTGTCCTACTTACCGCCGAATTCTAGAGACATTGTGTATTAGAAGGCAGAATTGACGCTGCGATTTGCCTCGTTACCAGAGCGTGGTAATGAAAAAAGTTAAATATTTCATATATTCCAACAGTAACTGCCAGGCTGGCCGTACTGACTGGTTTGAATTGACATTTTTTGGGCCTTAGACATTCCAATTATGGAATTTTCGTATATTAATGGAAACAGAAGATAAAATAATAAAAAAAATACTGTTGTAAAACGCGAGAAATTAAAAGTTTACGTTATATGTAACATAAGAAGTGACTACAATTGCCCTGTAGACATATATTAGATGACGGAAGTAGTTCAATTAGCATGAAGCTTAAAGTGTAATAATGTTTAGGTAACAAATAAATTAAACATACATATGTATACTAAATTACGTATAATAAAGTATAACAAAAAAAAATGTTATATTTTATTAGAGTACACATACACCCAACTCAAGTTAAAAATAAAATTTAAAGACCTAATAAAGACTAAATATAACTTTAGAAAAAAAAAGGTTAACAAATTCTCTGTTAATTTAAAATAAAACGATATAAACTGACTAAGCTCGATAATCTTTACGTGTCATTTGATGTGAATGAACTTAAAATATTTATACTTTAAGCTGAGTGATAAAGGTGCTTTGTCGGTTTTAAAGAGTCACGGGTTTGAATCCTTCAACGTTGACTTTTTTTAGTTTATTTTACACATGGCAGACTGAGTAGAGGGAATTTGGGAACCTAGTGTTAAAGTACTTTATTACTTTCTGCATTTAATTCTTATTCTTAGTAAATAAGACTATATTACGAAATTTAATAATTTGATTGATGAAACTCAACGCCGTACTTTACCTTGTTTTTTTTTAGCTTCACGCTGTATCCCGCACTAGGCAGGGTAGGCAGAGGGAACCCGGGAGCCTAGTGTTAAGACACTCCGTTCCACTTTCGTTCCCCACTTTCCGCCGAATTTGAGGCATTGCGTGTTGAGTGGCGGAACTCAACGCCGCGCTTTGCCTTATTACCAGAGCGAAGAAACGAAACATTAAATATTTAAATTGGAAACATTAAATATTTAATTTCCTCGACCGGGGATCGAACCCAGAACCTGTCAGTTATATTCACACGCTTGTGCCGCTGCGCCTCGACAGGACTCAATGTTTCATTTCTTTAAGTGTGGATCGAACCCACAACCGGTCCTGTTCACAGGCACGCGCGACGACTTCATTATTTTAGACTTGCTAAAATAAAGTCAATGTCAACACGCCGATATTTTTATTTACTTTATCTTCTAAATGTGAACAACATTTATTTGCATAAATATTATTCTAAATGAATGTCAAGTCGAGTAAAAACTGCGTGTCAAAGTCAAATAAATTGATTAGAAATAAGAAGTTGTTTGTTGATGTTTAATTTTTTGAACGTCAGACATTTCGGGAATACCTCATTTGTCGTTTTTTTTTTATGGACAAGACACGGCAAACGAGCGTACAGAACACCTTATGGTAAGCCATCACCGTCGCCCACTGACCTGTATAACTCCAGAGGAGCTACAGGAGCGTTGCCAGCCTTTAAGGTGGACGGGCACCGGGGCCCGGCATTACCCGATGCGAAACGCAGTGGCCGAAACCACTACTTAACGCCGGTTTTCAATGCCTGGGGTGGTAATATTCCGATCAAGTCTGCCCACGCGTGTTGTCATTGCTGACAACGTGACTCTCCCACACGTACTTCAGTTGCCTCTTACGACACGATCAGTACCAGGGTTATCCTATTCTAAGTCGGAATCACATGGCAGAGCGTAGCATAGCGCCAGTTTTCGAGAACCCTCCTCTTAAAGCCGCGCCCAGCATGACTATATTGGGCATCAGCGTTTCGAGTGACAACCAGTATCTTGAAAGGAAAGCAAGATCAAGTTGGCCTCGAAAAACTGGAGGTTAGAGCAGAACGAGACAGAACTTAAAGTCAAAATACTGCTTGGCCCTGGGCTAGGGCCCAGTTCCGGCCTCATATGGAGTCCTGTTCTCACTTCTAGGCTGGTGCACCCCAGTATCAGCTTCAATTATTTGATCGCGTACATCGTAGATACGTTCGAATCGTTGGAGACCCAATGATCTGTAAGGGTCTTGACACTTTAGTTTTGCGTAGAGACCTTTTCTCGCTATGCGTTGTCTACTGCATTAATTACGAAGAATGTTCTAGAGAACTGTTAAACTAAGTACCTGCCGATGAATTTACGTAAAGCTCATACTAGTTTCACCATATGGATAAAAGGCACACCACTACTGTGCGGATTCGTAGAGATACCTCTATGGAATGGCCTACCTACAATATTTCTTTCTTATACAGGATGTTCTACCGATAGTACTTTCAAGGATACAGCCAGCCTCTTTCAAACAATTGGAGCATTTTGGCAAAGTTGCTATGGCAGGTAAGTTTTACATCCTTTTACGTAAATACCAATGCCTTCTACGTCATATTCTTTTTCATACTAACGAACAAAATGTATAAATAATGAACCGATAAATATATTTTTTTTTCCACTGTATGCCGCCCCTTTATTAGGACATTTGGCGAAATTTGACGCCGCACTTGATATTTTTACCAGAACGATGAAATATAACTAATTAATTCTCTTAAGTGGGAATCTAACCTACGGTCCTACCGTTTAAAAAACACAAAAAAAAACTTCTTTTCAGATGAATTCACGGCATGGGAAGATGGTTTATTCGGACAAGTGAGGCCGTACCAACTTGAAAATATAAAAGTTCCCGTCACTCTTTTATACGCGGAGAACGATAAGCTGGCTGTTAAAAATGTACGTAAATGTAATTCAATTTTTCAAAATCTTTTTATCTTTAAATATTTTTTTATGGAAATGTGTGATGAATTTTGAAGTCCAACGTCATAATTTTGTCCAATTAGACCATATGCATACTAAATATAATGTCATATACACTGTGATATATTTAGTATCTTTATCGTCCACGGTTTCACCCGCTGGAAATACATTATTTAGTTTACTGACAGTGATCATAAGTATAGATTTACTTTTTCCTACGAAAATTGCACCTTATACAACGAATTGAATCAGTGTCAAAGATGAGAAATTACAGTTATTTATTATGATTACTATAGTAAACAGTGCGGCACTAGATTTTTATACACTAAAGAGCCTAAATGATTTAAAATTGTCGATTAAAAAAAAGTGCAACAGATAATTGTATCAAACCACACAAAAGAGATAATTTTACTTCTTAATAAAATACCAAGACAAAGCACAGCGTTTAGTTCCGCCATTCAACTCGCAATGCCTCAGATTCAGCGGAAAGTGAGGAGCGGAAGTGGAACAGAGTGTCTTAACACTAGATTCCCAAGTTTCCTTTGCCTAGCCTGCAACGCGTGGAATACAGCGTGAAGCTGAGAATGGGAGAGAGAATAATAAAATAACGTACAATTTTTTACAGCAAGTATATCGCTTGGCTAGAAAACTAAACGCCACTGGCGTATTAGAAGACATTCGACCTGCCGCCAATTGGTCGAAATTCAATCATTTAGACATAACATTCGCGAAAGATGTTGGTACGATGGTAAATAAACCTCTTGTCAAGTACGTAGGCTTCTTATTTAATAAATATGGATAAAACATTACAGCTTAGCTTATTAGCAAATTATAATTTTAAGAATTAGTAGATATTGTATAGAAAAAATCAGTTGTGGCGCAGAGACACATGTGTCAGACTATAAAGTTTGTCTTTGGTTGTTGGTTGGTTGGTTTGTTGTAAGTTTAATTCCACTTGAGAGAAATGAGACATTCTATATTTACATTATCTCACTTTGGTGATATGTGACAAACGAGGCGTTAAGTTCCTCAACAGACAATATCTTCAGTAATCGGCGGAAAGTAGGGAACGAAAGTGTCTAAATGGGAAGGAAATGCCTCAACATTAGGTTCCCAAGTTCCCTACCCTGCCCTGTATCACTTATACTATGTTCAATATGCTAATTCAGAAATTGTGATATTAGATTTTACTTCAAATTTCTATAAAGCTTTAATTAACTGTGGCATTTTTTTAGAATAAATTTATAAATATAGGAGAAAGAATATGTTTTTGTAAGTATTTTAATAAATAATTTTAGTTTTAGCAATGTAACTATTTACAAGAATATATACATAATTGTGTTCCTATTGTGTAATATTATTTCTACCATACAACCTCCTTTGTGTCTTCTCCATTCAACGCGACATTCTCAAAGCGATATGTGCTCAACTGGCACGCTCGGAAAGCCATAATTAAAGAACCATACCATAAATAATTGTAATAAAATTGTGATATTTACATCTAATATTTTGAACTACATTTGATGTTTATAAAATATATTCTATATTATAGTTTACTCGTACATACATATATAACTGTAGGAGCAAAAAGGGATATTAAAAAAAAAGGGATAGAACCGAACAGCAATATGGCAAGAAATTAAGAGTACCATATGTTTCTATTAAATTTCATTCAATAGTATGACATAAGACACAAAAATGTTACAAATTTCAATTTACAACTTTTATTCACACATTTTATTGTGCCTTATTAATATTATAAGTTTTTAAAGGATAAATGCCTTGATGTGAGTTACATTCTTACTTGCTACCCCTTCCCCTTCCTTAGGAAATGTATATGTAATAGCAGACTATGACTTTATAAATGATAAACAAAGCTTATATATTTGGTCCCACTGTAGAAATATAGGTTTTTTTTTTGCTAAATTTGTTGTGGCATGAACATTAGTATTACACTAGGCGAAAAAACAAAAGTGAAAAAGAATGGAAAGCAGAAGTAAATTGACCTGGAAGACATTTTGATCACTCAAAGGAACTAGAAAGGCCACATATGAAAATACAAAGTTGACCAGACCTACAAAAGATGGTTAGATGATATAACTGAAGTAATAGGGGAAGAATGGCTAAATGAAACTCAAATTAGACATAACATGAAATACCATTCTAATCAAATAACACTAACAACATAAAATGATAATGAAAAGAAACGCTCAGACAAAAGTTTGTACAATTGCAAAACTGTACTAATTTGACGAAATGTCCATACAAATAAATGTAAATAGTACAGAAGTTAATATCTAACATTTATGTGGGAATCTATGTCTGTAGTCTATATATGTCTTGTACTTGTTGCCACCAATTTGACCATTCTTTCAAAGCCATTGCTAAAAATATATCTATCCTAAGTTTCATAATAGTGTTTTGGTATATTAATATTATTGATATCTATTATCATATAATTATCAAATAAATATATAAAAAAACAATACAGAAGAGATAGTTTTTTTTATTTCTTACCTGTTTCACTTACATGTACAAAAAAATGCACAAAAAAACTTGAGTTTCTTAAATAGTAGAAAAAGTCATTATACACTTTACAATGACAAACTTTTAAATTTTTCAATTTAAGTTTTCAGTTTTTTTAAATATCATTGAACTTACCTTGCTCACTTTTGATTTGACTGTATTAACTTAAGGATTGCTTCATATTGATATGTATTAACCAGCAATTTTTAGTCAACAAGAGGCACACAAGTGTCTGCAACAAAATATAATCAATTAGCTCTTTTCTTTTTACTTCACTTAATATTTTCCAAATATAAAAGATTACATAGTGGGACCTTAGTACTAAGACATATGTTTTGTCTGCACCAATAATTGGAAAATTGCATACATAGTGGCTTTGTATTGTTATCACAGCCAGGAAATGAAAATAACTAATACCCTCAAGTGAGAATAGCATTTTCAGCCGTCAGCCACTGCGCCACAATTTGCTATAGCAAACCCATATACAGAAATCATTAGACGGTTTAATTTTTTACATAAAAAGGTTTTGTGAAAGAAATGTAGTCGGAATTTTTTGTATACCAAAAAACAGATACTGTGTCTTCATTTCCATTAGGATTTGGAAAATTAAGATTACATAAATATATGCAATATTTATAGTTAAATTGGTAGTGGTCCACTGTTTATAAATAAACATATAACAACAACAAAAAAAAGTATATTTAAATATAGATTTATGTATGTACCTTAATGCGGCATTTAATATTTAATAATGGTTTTCACATTATATTATAAATATAATTTATATTCGATAACATTAAAGGTATAATAAATTTTTAATATTTGCACTGATCAACTAATACACTGTGTCAACTAGACAGCTAATGTCAATGTCAAACAGTCATAATTACAGATGCATCGACGTCCTCACACAATCCTAGTGTTGGGGCAGCTTTTTGGATTCCCAATTACAAAGTTTTTTTAAGTTTTAAGTGCAATCCTCTCCTTTCTCTGGTGAATGTTTTGTTTTGCTTCAAGGCATCTTGTTTGCAGAATCCCACAAAATAAAATAGTTATTATTTTTACTGATTGCTTTAATTCAAAATCCTCTTCGTAGCAGGTTTAATTTTCATCTTTTTAATCGCTGTCACTGTGGTATAACAGACAATGGTAAAGTTGATTTTTATGCCAAATCTGCAGTATCCGCTGACCACGTAAGTTATAATTTTATTAATTGTTGTTAAGGTGTTGATAGTCCAATACAAACTAAAAAGGATCTATTGGTTGCACTAACTGAAACCCTTGTAAGCATATTTAAAACCGCTAATGAATTCCCTTTACCGTCCAACAATGCTCAAAATTTACTAATTATTATCTTTTAAATATTAAAAAATGACAGCACTAAACGTCTTTAAATGGAATAGTAAAAGTATTAAAAATAGTATATAAAAATAGTAAATATTATTATTTGACAACAATCCTTTCATTATTGCCCTTTCGGAAACATACAAAAAGGCTGGCAACGCCCCTGTAGCTCCCCTGGTGTTACACGGGGCCGTGGGCGACGGTGATCACTCACCATCAGGTGACCCGTACGCTCGTTTGCCTTGTCTTTTCCATAAAAAAAAAAACATGGCTGGTGCCTGATTCCCGCTTCAAGGTATTAGGTTTCTTCTGTTTTACAGAAATGGTGGGTATGGAGGTTGTGCTATCCTAATCCATCACTCCCCTTCTTATTCCCTTATCCTTCTCCCCTCTCGCAGTCAATAGATTTTGGTTTTCAATATCTCCTTCTTATTAGATTACATCCCTCATTCTTCTTCCTCTCTCTTACTTGTGCTTATGTCTGTTATCTCTCTACTCCCGAATCCTTTCAATGTAGTCTTCCCCTACTATGTGTGTATTCCCCTACAAACGGTGGAGTGTGTATATTCGCATATATATCCTTTCCGCATCTGTTGTCGATTTTTATGTTATCAATTTGTTGGTTAAATGCTACAGCTTGCTTCCTATCCCTTGTAGTCTAAGCTGTCAGAGTTACCTGACCTTATTCCTCGTGGCAAGCCGCTCCCCTACTTGCTTATTAGTTATCCAAAATTTACCTCCCTACCAAATTATAGTTCAATTTAAATATTTTTATTCAAAATAAGTTACAAGCTTTGATTTTTGAACGTTAAAAAATTTTCCACCGGTTCACTATAGTTACTGCCTCAGACCTAAGAAGAACCCAAGCTAGAAACTCAACGAGAATAGTAGAGTTTACATAATATTATTATAGGTTACAAAGATACATTTTAAATAACCTGGAGCGAGCATTTCATTCCCAAGGCGTGTTATTATTTATAAAATAGTTAATTTGGTAATAACTTTTAACACACAAATGTCTTTTCACAATTTTTTTAAATTGTGGGACAGAAAATTCTTGGACGTTTTCTGGAATCCTATTGTAAAAGCAATTGAATTACAGCCGCACCAAGTTTAAGCCTATTTCTTGTATTCATATTATGGACATCACCGATTTTGGTAAGTTTAATATTTATTAATATTTCTCTTTCTTAACATAATATTTTTAAAAATGTATTGTAATACAACTGTCAATATGTTATTTTTTTAAATATTTCCCTTAAAGTATTCTTAGGGCCTAAGTTATAGATTGCACACTGATTTTTTTTACCGCGAAAGCTGCAGAGCTCAGTCTATTCGCCAATCTATTAATATGAGGTCCCCACTGTAACTTGGAGTCAATGGTGATACTAAAAAATACCGTAAAATCAACAGGCTTCACGCTTCCCCATTTAGGTGTTCTAAATATCACACGTTTTGTGTCAATATGTTATTTTTTTTTAAATATTTCCCTTCAAGTATTCTTGGGGCCTAAGTTATAGATTGCACACTGATTTTTTTTACCGCGAAAGCTGCAGAGCTCAGTCTATTCGCCAATCTATTAATATGAGGTCCCCACTGTAACTTGGAGTCAATGGTGATACTAAAAAATACCGTAAAATCAACAGGCTCCACGCTTCAGCATTAAGGTGTTCTAAATATCACACGTTTTGTGTTTTTATTATTCAATAGTAAATTGAACATGGACATGCGTGTACACGCAATACCTAGCTAAGATCAGGGTCAGGGTTTTTACATGCACCAAGTTAATCCGTCATTTATAAGATGTCCTTCTCCATAAAGTACCCCGTCCTCTTAATCTTCAATATTTGTTAATATTTAGTCTACTATGTTCATTTCTTTGTAAATATATTAGATATAACAATATAAAATTGTAGACTAAAATCTTTGTATTATATATTTCTTATTACTAACTCTTTGTGTTATGTATATAATGTCTTCTTCTTCTTCTTCCTGGCATCAATCCCAGTGTGCTGTGCTAGGATCTGCCTTTCTAATAGACCTACTCCACTTTGCACGATCTTACTTAGCCCATTGGCTCTCATGTCCTGCATCACGACATCCAACCAGCGCTTCCTGGGGCGTCCGGGAGGTCTCACTTCAGGGACAGACATATCAAGGGACTTGCGTCCGACATAGTTCCTAGGCCGGTGTGCAACATCGCCATACCATCTCAGGCGACGTTCTTGGAGCTTATCCGCTATGTCACGGACTCCAAGTCTACCTCGATTAAATGTGTTACGTATGCGGTCAGACCGCTTTACGCCGCATATCCACCTCAGCATCTTCTTTTGCGTAACATAAAGCCCCTGAGTGTGCCGAGATAGTACTGGCCAGAATTCGCTATCATATATGAGCCGGTCGAACGATGATCTTGTATATCAGCCCGTTGAGTTTGGTTGGTATTCTGCGATCGCAAACCACACCAGTGACCTCCCGCCATTTGGTCCAGGCTGCGCTTATTCGGCCTTGAACATCGTGATCGATGCCTTCAGACTCGTACATTAGGGATCCGAGCTATGTAATCGGCATTCATCATCAGCCACGGAGACTGGTCTTGGATGTGAGCTGAGACAGTATTTAGCACTACACTAAAAAAGTATGAGCTAAGAGCTGAGCCCTGGTGAACCTATACTGTAATCTGGAAAGGTAGTATAGTGTCGCCAACAGCAGTCCTAACCATGGAAGTGGAATTGTGATATATATCGTTGATAATTTCAGTATAGGCCTCAGAGATCCCTTCAAAACACAATGCCCACCAGATACACTCACGAGGCACACAGTCAAAGGTCTTCTGCAGATCTAAAAAAGCCACATGCAGATCTCTCCTCTTGTCCTTGTATGCCTCCATCAAAATTCTCAGGACAAAAATGGCGTCCATAGTACCCGATCCTAGCTGAAATCCCTATTGAGACTCAGAGACAATACACTTTCAGCGGAGCCTGATATCGATCAAGCGCTCGAAGAGCTTCATGGTGTGACTCATAAGCTTAATGCCCCTATAACTAACACAATCTTGAACACTGCCCCTTCCCTTGTCAATAAGGGAAATGAACTTAAGCCACCACCACCAGGCATGTTTCCAATGTTCAAGATATGGTTAAAAAGGTCGTAAATATGAGCACACCAAGAGAGCCCAACGATTTCCACGCTTCGATCGGAATTTCGTCTGGCTCCACCGCTTTTCCGTTCTTCATGCGTCGAAGGCAATTCCGAGTTTCATCAAAGGTTGTTGGCGTAACATGTCCGAGGTTAGGCGGTGGGTCATGATGAAGATTGCACAGATGCTGAGTGTTTAACAGCTCCTGGGAGTAGCTTTTCCATCTCTTCTTCACAGAAACGTGATTACAGAGCAACGTGCGCTGAAAATCTTTGACGTCAAGACATTTTGCAATATCTTGCGTCTCTTTATCCCGGGGACGTGCCAGTTTGTATACGAGCTTCTCTCCCTCCATAGTTTCAAGTTTATCATATAATGGTGATAAACTCTCACTGCGGGGTCTGACTACATCTCTTTTGCTGTACCGTTTTGCTACTATGTACTTCCGGAGGGTTGGATTTCTGCCATTTCTTAAAGGCTTTCTTTTCACGAATCACATCCTATACCTTTTCATTCCACCTGTCTTCCTGTTGTTGACACGTCCTCCCATAGAAACACCTAGAAGTCGTCCGCCCGCCGCAATGATTGCCGACTGAGCTCGATTTCAAGCATCCTGAGCAGTCTCGGTGTTAGTCGTAAGATTTCGACATTTTACCTCTGCCAGTAAGTAGGTCTGCATTGGTCCATTTAGCAACCACTATTTGATCCGAGGCCTACGTTTCTCGACTACTTTCTTATTTGGAGTGACGTTAAAGCCCATGACGATTAGACGATGTTGGGCCGTCAAGTTTTCGCCAGGAATGACCTTACAGTTAGTAACCCTGCCCATATGACACCGTCTGGTCAACAAGTAATCAATTGGAGTGGAGTGGGACCCAACCTTATACGTGATAAAGTGCTGAGAATTAATTTAGAAGAATGTATTCACGACGGCCAGATCAGACGCAATACAGGTTCTTAGAACATTTTCTCCCTCTGTATTGCGAAGACCGTGTCCAAAACCACCGTGAACTCATCCACACGTCTCGCCATCCTTATCGACGTCCCCTACCATCTACCGAAGTAATCCAACTAGGATAGGTAGGATAGGATAGGTATAGCAAGTAGAACCTCTTCGATGAAGGAGTCATACTGCTCCCAGAATGACTCCTTTTTGGCCGCCCTACAGAGCGTAGGGCCTGATTAAGTTTGTGGTAACGGCCTCAATCAGTACCTTTAGCCGCATCAAGCGATCGCAGCGACGGTCAATTTCGAGAAGTCCATTCTGAAGCTCTTCAGAAAGCACTACCGCCACACCGTTTTCGCCAGAAGGTGACCCAGTGTATATAAGCTGGTAATACTTTGATGTTACGAGTATTAATGCCCTTCCAGCGAGTTTCCTGAAAGAAAGCGCACTGGACCTGTCGTCTCGTGAGAACATCTGCGAGTTCTCTGCATCGTCCGGTAAGAAAGCCAATATTACACGTTGCAAAGTGGAGCTTCCGTCTGGCTACTCGCGTCTTTAGCCGTTTCCGTATTTAACGCGGTAGCCCTGTCCCACTTGTCGCAGGTGTAGGGCGATGTGCCTGTGCGTCGTTTAGCGGCAACGCCCTAGCCGTACCCGGTTTTGTATTTTTCTGTGCCATTAATGTGGCGGTTGGTAGTTTTTAAATGGAGCGACTGTCATCTGACCTCCAAAACCCCTTTACAGGGAAAAAATACAGGAAAGAGGGATAGGATTGCTTGAAATAGGTGAAGGATAATTATAAGGAAGGGACACCACTTTTATGGAATTGATAGATGTATAACAGTAGTGGCTCGAGGATCTGGAGTCGCGTATCTGTATGCCAAAGAACATATATATATCAAGGGCACAGGGATATACTATGTATATAATGTATATATTTATTTGTTTTTTTTTTTTTGTTATTGGTCAAGACAACTTTTAACTAGATCTTCTTTTTTTAATGTGCATTCTTCTATAGTGTAGTATTATTGTTCTTTATCGTACAATATTATTCGTGTCTACTCGACACAACGTGACATTGGCGAAGTGATATGTGCTGAACAGGCACGCCATAGTCATAGAACGATACCAACTTTAATAAAAGGTAAATATTTCGCTTCTATCCAATTGGAAGTTTCAACTTTTTTGTGGTTGAATTGTAACCTCTACTATTTGTAGACTTTGCTTAGGCCACGCGTGTATGCCCGTTGACTACATTGGGCTAAATTAAGAATTAAAAATAACTCTATTTGACATTATGTTATGAGTAGTTGGTAAAATATTAGGTAATACTTATTCTCATAAATCTCAATCTTATAAAAAATATATCTACTTTTATATATATTAGTAATTTGGCGTATATCTATTTTAGTATTTAAACTAGTTCATCCTTCATCACATATTCACTAATTCTTCAAAATTTATAATAATCTATTAGATTTACTGCTTCATATCTTTTGTGTTTTTTTTTTACAATACGTGACGATGGCAATTATTTTGCTCATATCATTGCAAAATTAGGGCCTACAATAAGAAATAAATGTTGTCTGTTCAAGCACACCTTTTATAAACCGTTAGTTAACACATTTTTATAAACCATTAGTTAACTTAACTGGCAATAGTAATTTACTTTCTATATTTTTTATAGTAGGTAAATCCCATGTAATAAATTAATAAAAAAGTAATCAACTCGTATACGTTTAAAAACAACTTACCATTATTATCATGGTGCAAGGCCATGCGCGTATGATAATAAACGGGAACATAATATTATATTATTTATATTATATTATTTTACTTATATTTTTTATAAATATTATATTATTTATATATTTTCATTTATATATTTTCACGAAAAGAGTGGCATTGAAATCCGCAATTCAACACGAAATGCTTCTAGAAATCAGCTGAGAGTAGGGAGTAGAAGAAGTTTCCTAACGAAAACGGAGGACGCTTCGAAAGATTTTACGAGCAACATCAGGTTTTTAGGTTTCCTCTGCCTACTCTACTATATAGGAAACAGCATAAAGCTTAAATAATTGTTACACTAGTATATTTTGGCTAATGAAAATCTCGATATGAATTAAAACCACAGTATATTAATATGTTTTAATATAATTAAGATTTACTGTGTATAGCATATATAAATATCATAATATTGTTTCATCGTAATATACGACGCGCCTTAGACACCGTTAAAACGAGTCAGAGGGTGGTGGTTCAAATCCCGTAACGTTGAAATGTTTATAGGCTTTCTATAAAAGCATTTTGTTCTTTTAGTATAAAACAATATTAAAAAACATTAATTATATCCAAGCTATTACTAAACGTCAATGGCAGACGTCAATTTGACATACATTGGTAACGGCACCTTAAAATCTATAAATCGTTTATTGCTCGCGTTAACCTTATTGGTATAATTTTTAATTAGATTATGTAAATAAAAACTTCGATTTAAGCATCGTTACAAGTATTTAAGAATATAATATATAATAGAAACTGCATTTATACCTGACACGATGGATCTCCACCGGCCGGTCGAAGGAAATAAGGTAAAGTTTTAGGTGTGTTTTATTATCATAGATTACTTGCAATATTATTAAAATAAACACATAAATAAATTAAATAATTGTTTGTAACCAGTAACATTGCACATTAATTTCTATGGAGATCATTTTTAAAAAGTTCTTAAAATTTATTTTACCAATGATTTTGTATTTTCAGACATATGAAGAAATGTCACCTGAAGAGAAATTAAGGTAAGGATTAAATTATGTTACTGTTTCTTAATTTATTTGACTATTATGATATAAAAAATTAAACATAGATATGTAAAAAAACCCATCAATCTTTACAAAATGAATACTTTAACTATCAATATGGTCCACCAAGTATTTTTATTTTTTTATCAATTTTTGACAGTAAAATTATACATTAATTTGACTACTACATATTTTAAGTAATATGGAAATTTTATTATGACTCTACTGGATCATGTAGCTGTATCCTATTGTTAAGACACTGAACAGTGTTTTAATGCTAGGTTTTTTGTTTGTTGATCACTTAAGACATTCTATTGCCCAACTCTATATTGTTTTTACCACACTACAAGGGCTTTAAAATGATAGAAAGATTGATAATATAATGTAAACTAGTGTCTCATATATAATTTTATCTTATCTTTTGACAATGTTATACCATTTAGACAGTTTTTATGTGAATTGATATGGATATAGTTAATTATTTTCAAGGAATTTGAATGATTTATTATTTTTTTATTGTAGATATTTATTATTGAAACACCTGCAGTATATTATAAAATAACAAATACATATTCATGCGTCATGCTGCATCCCACTCATGACACGGTAGGCAGAAAGAACTTGGGAACCTAATGTTAGGATACTTAGTTCCCTGCTCTCTATCAGAATAAAAAAATATAAGAAATATAAAGAAATATAATAAAATTTATACATAAAAGAAAACTAAATAATTACTGTGCATGGAAGATGTACACAACAAATGACTTATTAATTTAATAGAACCATAAATAGTGAACCGTATACTTGAAATTTTTCACTGTTTCTTCCAACTAATATCAGTAATGGTTTACTCAAATTAAATTATGTTTTCACTACTGTATTTTAGTAACGTTCTCTTAAGATTTAATTATTTTTTATAGTTAATTTGATTCTTAAAAAAATGTATCAATATAAAGTATTTTGTTTGGCAAAATTGCTCCATAAAACAATTGTGTAAATTTAAGCAGGGAAAGTCGTGAATCTGCCACTAGAAAGCTGTATTATATACATGTTATACTGTGAATGTATTTCTTTTTACAGATATGATCATCAGAAATTACATGAGAAGCACCGCGGCCATGATTCTATGCATATGACAATGGTGTTAGTGTTGATAGTGACACTAGTTGTGGCACAGGTCATTATATCAGAATGGAAGAAAATACATTATAGATCTTATGCTGTAAGTTATATTTGCTGTATATATAGATCAATTGTAATTTTGTTTATACTTCCAACTCAGAATGAAATGTTTAATATTTTCGTTTCCTTTGCAAGTATTTAAATAAAAAAAACAGGTTGATAAGTGTTATTTTTCTCTTATTTTTTATTAAGTTAAATTAATGAAAGCTTAGTAATAAGAATATGTGTATATTTTAAGTTACGTATTACATCTGCTATAAACATGCCTTCCTACATTTTGTAGTATAATATGAGAGAGTTGGTTTATGTTTTATTTATTTTTATCTATTTAGCGATAATTCTATAATACAGTGATTGTATACAATCATCAGCAATTGTATATAATACAGTGATTGTATACAAGCAGCAGGGAAATGAAATATTTAATATTTTCAATTTAAATATTTAATGTTTTCATTTCTTCGCTCTAGTATAAGCCAAAACGCGACGTCGAGTTTCGCCACTCAACACGCTATGCCTCAAAATTCGGCGGAAAGTGAGCAACAGAAGTGAAATGCAGTGTCTTAACACTAGGTTCCCAAGTTCCCTCTGGGTACCATGCCATGTGCGAGATACAACGTGAAGCTGAGTAAATGGTCCCAATAAACTTTTCAAGTAAATTAACAATTAAATCTTAAGTATGACAGCAAACTAGTTTGCAAAGTTGCTTGTAATAAGACATATTATAGCAAAGAGAACTATCATTCTCTCTTCGCTTCCAACCCTTTTATATTTAAATCATGAAGTATAAATGATATATATTTATTAATAAATAATTATTTTTAGCTATTTACAATGATTGCCATGTGGTCGATACCACTTTTGATGAGTATACACAACCATTGGACTAGGTTTTTAGTTGTTTGGACAATTTTCACTATTTTGACAGCCTTAGTTATATGGAAGTCTACGCATAAGCCCATGTCTGTTACTACTCCGAGGTAATTATCATATCATATAGTTCTTATTTTAGTATTTTATTTTCTTTTTAGGGTTCTGTAAATAAATGAAATGGTTATATATAGTGTGGAGTTACATGCTTAAATTAATATTAAATATTTTCACAATTTTTAAAGTGATAATCCACACTTAAGAAAGAAAGCTACTAATTTAGAAAACATATAAAATAAATAAATAAATAATATGCTTGCTGAATTATTATAAAATATCCAAGTGGATCTTTGGACCATAAAAAAATATCTTTTTAAGTGTGTAGCGTTTTTGCTGTATTTTGCATGAAATTTGCCTTGTATTTAAATTACAGTGTCTCTTTCACACTCTCATATTCACCAAGAAGTATGAAATATGGCTTGAAAGTTGATGAAAAACTTGTAGTATAAGTAAAGAACAACTTTGTATAACATCTGAAATACATTGGTATTATTTTTTGTAATTTTTTTTTAGGAATTTCAAAAAATCATTTCTTAGTGCCGTCTAAATCTTTTTGGGATTTTAGAATGAAGTTGTTCGGAAAAAAAACTTTTGTTTTTTATTTATCCGAATATTATCGTAAAAATAGTACGAAACCCACGCGAGCGAGTCCGTCTCACACGCTTCACCAAATTTAAATATGAACAAATATCTAATTCCATTCACAGATTAGTATACAAATGGTTCTACCTAATATACAAACTGAGTTGCTACATTGGGGTCTTTGGCTACATACTAATGATGTTGACCTTCATGAATGTCAACTCCATTTTCAATCATCAGCCCCAAGTGTGGATGGATGTGGGTCTCCTATGTTTGTTCTATGGCCTCTACTTTGGTGTCCTCGGCAGAGATGTGGCTGAATATTGTACGGACAAAATGGCTGCTTCCATAGGGGTGAGTGGAATATAGTATGGTTGTCGAGTTATGGTCAACTGAATGTTAGTTGTAGATTTATTTGTTTAGGATTTTTCTTACTTTTGATTGCTTTTTCAGTAAGAGTATATAAAGTGCTAATGTTTAGAATGTTGTACTCAGGTTGGCCACAACTTGTCAACCTTAGAGGACTGATATGGCTGACATTTATGTTGCACTGTTTTTTTTTTTTACTAATTTCAACTACTTTCTAGTTTTAATACCATAATCACTTTTAAGACAATATTTGTACATTGAAAACTAAAATTTCAGGTAAATGAATAAAATCTTTGTAGCAATTTTGTAATAATATTTTAAATGGACGTAACTGTTTTGTTTTTTAACCGATTTAAATAAAAGAAACACTAAATGATCAAGGAAAGTTGCTAATTTTTCTTCTTCTTTACTATATTAATTGTGAAAATTGCAATTAAATATGGTCATGTGTTTCTGAAAGTTTAAACGCGCAAACGGACAAACGGATAGTTAGAAAAACACGAAAATTTAAATTAAAAACACGAAAATTTCACAAAGCCTCTATTTAGGGCCTTTTTTCATTAATAAGGGCTATAAGATTTTTTTTTAATATAACCTCCGATGTACAGACAGTGATGTTTATTATGAATAAGTTTTAATTTTAAATTTGATTAAATATTAAATTTTGAAAAATGATTTTGATATCTTGATTCTTAATAAAAAAATTGTGATTAAAAAGATTCTTTGAAAGTATTATTCCCATACTAAGGACGGGAAAATGTCATTCATTTTATTTAATTTCTTCAATTTTCAATTGGCATTTCAAGTGTGCCAGTTGAGCACAGTTCAATTCGCCAATGTCAAATTGTATGGAAGACTAATATATTTTAAATGAAACTCTTTTAAACGGATTAATCGCGTATATTGAATGGTAAACATTTTTGGGAAACCCGACGTTTCGAACACTTTACAGTAGTCCGTGGTCACGGGTAGACTGAGGTGGCATTTGTCTGTCATTTGATATAATTAGTAGTAGTAGTAGGTAGTTTGATATAATACATACATTACATACATTTGAGGCCTGTCCTGGCGCAGCGGCACAAGAGTGTGACTGTAACCGACAGGTTCTGGGTTCGATACCCAGTCGAGGAAATGAAATATTTAATATTTTCAATGTAAATATTTAATGTTTAATTTCTTCGCTCTGGAATGGTAGTGGAACGGAGTGTAACACTAGGTGTGTCTTAACACTAGGTTCCCATGTTCCCTCTGCCTACCCTGCCATGTGCGGGATACAGCGTGGAACTGAGTAAGTGAGTGAGTATAATTTCCTCGAATTGGAATCGAACTTACCCTATCGCTTTAAGAACTCACGCTTGTACCACAGTGCCACTGGCCTCTAAATATTATAAAAACATAATTTAATTGAATATTCCAGTATTACACAAAGGAGGGTATGCCCACGAGGCACTTGGAGAGCAACGTGTGCGCCGTCTGCGGGAACAAGCTGCTGGTGGACATTAATGAAGAAGGAGTCTTAGGTTAGTCTCAGTTAGATAAATTATCTGGATTTAGTTGTAGGTACGATTGTCACTTGAGGAAATTGTATATTTTAATATTTTATGTTTTTATATCGACGGGTCCAAAGAACAAAATCGTATATGAAAAATGATCGACTTTCAGTATGAGGTTTTGAAGTTCTGTGTGAATGTAATCATCAACTATTGAACAGCTATTAAACATTTTTTATTTGCATTAATAGTTGATGATTACGTTCACACAGAACTACAAAACCTCATACTGAAAGTCGATCATTTTTCATATACGATTTGGTTCTTTGGACCCGTCGATATAGTCGTTCTAGTAACAAGGCAAAGTGAGGCGTTGAGTTCCGGCACTCAACAGGCAGTGCCTCAAATTTGGTGTGAAGTGGTGGCGGAACACTAGGTTCCTAAATTGCTTTTGCTCGCTCTGGTAAAGACCGCGTTGAGTTACGGTTTAATACGCAATACGGGAAAATGGGAAACAAAGGTCCTTTTGAGCTTCTCATGGAGCAGGAGCACAAGCGTGTTACTGTAGACGTCAAGGGGACGTTGTGGGTTCGATCATGTCTTCTCTTTGGAATATCTGTAACAAGGCAAAGCGCAATGTTGAGTTCCGTTACTCTCAACACGCAATACGAAAAATAGGGAATTGAATGGAGTGTTTTTACTCTGGATTCCCAAGTTCCGTCTGCCTACCCTGCCATGTGTAGGATACAGCGTGAAGGTAAAAAAAAAAATATAGCTTCACGCTGTATCCCGCACATGAACAGGGCAGGCAGAGGGAACTTGGGAACCTACTATAGTTATTATGTATAGGGCTAACTTTATCACCTACTAAATAACAACTATGGAATAAAAGAGATTATGCACAATTAAAGTTTATTACACGCAGAAGGATAGATTTAGAGTACATAAGCACTGATTAAGATTTTATATATAAAGCAAAGGCAAAGTCGGAAAGAATTAAATGAAGCGAATTATAAAATAATAACTGAGAATAACGTAAGTGGCTAGAAAGCGCAACGATAGGAAGTCGGACTGATACTGAACAGCGTATGCGCAGAGCACATCGCGAGACCGTTTAAACAAGGGATGCCACTGAACGGGCAAGCGCGAGTGGAATTACAACTTTACTTGCACGCCCGGTTCTGCCTGTACAATTAATAAATAATAAATATAAATGAGAATTATATAAAAAAAAATAATTAAATATACTATATTAAACTTAATACAAATTAACCGCTACACTACTATTAAGACACTCCGATCCCCAAATTCAACTAAATTTGAGGCGTTGCGTGTTGAGTGGCGGAACTCAACGCCGCGCTTTGCCCTGTTACCAGAGCGAAGTTATAAAAACATTAAATATTTAAATTGTACTAAACTGATTGAAATAACAGAAAACACATACAAACTGACATGCGGCCACGTGTTCCACGAGTTCTGTATCCGCGGCTGGTGCATCGTGGGCAAGAAGCAGAGCTGTCCGTACTGCAAGGAGAAGGTCGACCTGAAGTTCATGTTCACCAATCCGTATCCTTTTTTTGTTATTTGGAAGAAAATCATGTTTTTTGTTTAGTTTTTTTTTTGTGGTAGCGGAGTTTTTTTTATGATAGTTATTTATGTGTGTGAAAGAAAGTGGGATATGTGGCGTTGAGCTCTTCTGCTGATCACAGAATGATTTTAAAGTTAGACAGGAGGTGGAGACTGGAAGTGTCTTAATGGGAACGGAGTGTTTTGACACTAGGTTTTCAGGATTCCTCTGTGTACCCTGTTTTGTACGGAATACACCGTGAAGCTGAAAAAAAATCGATAAAAATATAAAAAATTCTTTATTCGTCTCCACTCTTCACTCTTCATTCTTCATTCTAGATTAATATGTTGAGGACGTAGTAGCTTAGTGGCATGGTGTGTGGCTGTATGCGACAGTTGTTGTGTTCGATTTCCTCGCTCTGGTGATAACGTAAAGCGCATTAAGTTCTATTCAATACGTATTGCTTCGAACGGAGTGTCTGAACACCAGGTTCTCTTTACTCTGCTATATATAGAAATAGGCTGAGAAACGCGTCCGTAACGAACATTTTAGCTTCACGCTATATCCCTAGCGGGGTAGGCAGAGAGAACGGAGCGCCAAACGCTACGGTCTCGGCATACCTCTTACGCCTCGTCCACTGTCATCAACCTCTTCATGCATGTCCTCTTCGGTAAATTGAACGCATTGCATGTTGAATGGCGGAACTCAACGCCGCGCTTCACCTTACCTCACCAGACCGAGAAAATGGAAAAAGCTAATAAATACAAAATTCCCCATGACATCACGAAACCTTAATTGTTTTTCCAAACAGCTCTTATCGTAACTAAACCCCGCCAATAGTTCCTAAACACACAAACCAGATGGGACCGACCGCACATCCTGTACGGCCAGCTCCTGGACTGGATCCGCTGGGTGGTGGCCTGGCAGCCGCTGGTGCTGTTCCTGGCGCAAGGCATCAACTGGCTCTTCGGCCTCGAATAGGGCACGAGAGGCCCGCGAGGGCCGCGATTCAAACTTTACCAGTTCAATGGGACTGATTCGTTGGAAGAAAGTATGTGATTTGTTTTGTATGTGAATACTTTTTTTTTATAGTGCGGTTGATGAGTTGTGGCCGTGGAGTTAGCTCCGGATGGCTGTGCGGATTTATTTTTAAGTATTTTCTTGCTTTTGTTTAGTGAGCAATTCGTAAAGCTTCACTAAATCTAACTTGACAGTGCCCACAACTCGTTAAGCGTACTATACAATAGATGACTCTGACATAAGATAATATTAAATAGCGTCAAATATTGTTTTTTTTAAAGGAATAGTGTTATTTAAACAGATATTTGTATATAAAATAAGTTTTTGGACTTGTATAGAACATAACTAATAGTACGGTAGATAAGTTGTGGCCTCTGTGAAGCTAGTTGCAGATGGCGTAGTTTTTTTTTTTCAGAGTGACAACGAACAATGCGTAAAAAGTCATTGAACCTAACTTCATAGCGGCCACGACTCGTTAACGGTATTATAAAATAACTTAGCCTATATGTATAACTTAGAGGAAACGACAGCTATTTAAACAGATGTTTGTATATAAAATATCTTTTTGGACTTGTATAGAACATAACTTATAGTACGGTGAACGAGTTGTGGCTGTTAATTTAGCTCCATATATATTGCTCAGATTTATTTGATTTTTTTCTCAATTAACGAAATTATTTTCTTAGCGATTGACATTGAACAATGCGCAAAGATCCATTAATCCTAAGTTCAAAGTTGCCACAACTCGTTGACCGTACTATACAATAGATAATTTACATAAGATAATATTACATTATAGAAAAATCTGATTCGTTAGAAGAAGATATGTTAGAAGCTATTTAAACTGCTTTTTGTATATAAATAAAAAGTATATAGCATTTTGTAATTTTTCTATATATATTTTAGTTTAGAATGTAAACCTGCTAAATCTATCTGTTATTCTTATATATAATCTATATTCTTGTAAAGTTTTGTTTAAATCGGTTCAGTAAATTTTGCTTGAAAGTGAAATACTACTTTTATAATACTGATTATTTCAGTATGTAATAACAATGAAACGGTAAGATATCATCGTCAGCACTTTTTTATCTGTTTGTGTTTATTTATATTTATTTATATAGGACCACAATGAGGAAAATAGCGTCAGCAAAAAAATTTTGAGCAAATAATTAATGTATTTTTTTTGTTTTTTTTTTTTTTATTTATTTATATCACACTAAGTAGTCGACTGATTGTGCAATCAGTACACCAAATGATTTTGTATGAAAGTGATTGCACGTTGTGTTTGAAACGACATGTAAATTGGAGGTGTTTATGGATTAGTTGCTCGATAGATCCGATAATATTTATTATGTAATTATTATTATTATTTTTTTGCTGATGCTATTTTTTTGGCTGTAATGTTTAATGAAAGATACATTTTTCTATATTAGTAATTTATCTATATTAGTAATTTATAAATTAATTATTTATACTTGAAGCCTGTCGTGGCACAGCGGCACAAGTGTGTGACTGTAAACGACAGGTTGTGGGTTCGATTCCCACTCGGGGAAATGAAATATTTAATATTTTCAAATTAAATATTTAATGTTACATTTCTTCGCTCTTGTTACAAGGCAAAGCGCGGCGTTGAGTTCCACCACTCAACACGAATGCCTCGAATTCGATGGAAAATGGGGAACGGAAGTGGAACAGAGTGTCTTGACACTAGCTTCCCAAGTTCCCTCTGCCTACCCTGCCATGTGCGGGATACAGCGTGAAGCTGAGTAGAGAAAGTGAGTAATTATTTATATATTTCCATTTCTCCGTTCTGGCGACAAGGCAAAGCCAGGCATTGAGTTCCTCCACTCATCACGCAATGCCCAATAATGTTCGCATATTAGGATAGTAACGGTGTTTCTTAACACTAGGGTCCCTCTGCCTACCCTCATTCGTTATTTAAGTATTAATTAACATTATTAAACGTCATAATAAATATAAAATATTAAATTAAATAAATTATTAATATATATTAATTAATTATTAATTTACAATAATATTGTTAACATTTTCACAATAACACTTTTTTTTTTATTCCAATATGGTGTCGCTAAAATGATGTGTCTAGTTAGCTGATAGTTCTAAGTTCGATTTCCGACGTGAGTAGAATATATAAATATGAAATAAATGAAACAATTATTTCCAATTTTATAATAAATATTTTTTAATATATTCCCCTTATGTATAGAACAGTTGTATAAGTAATTAATGGCTGATTTAATATTGAAAATATTATTTAATAGAATTATATCAAGTATAAATATAAGTAAATTCTAGATATCCAAGAAAAAAAATATGTTTATCATATCCATTGAGGCCTGTTGTGGGGAAGGGGTACAAGCTTTGCGATTGTATTGTACAGGTGGTGAGTTCGATCCCCACTCGAGGAAATGATGTATTTAACATTTTCAATTCCTAGCTCTGGCAACAAAGCAAAGCGTGGCGTTAAGTTCCGTCATTTTAATAGGTCTTCTCCTTTAATAGCTTTTGAATTCAGCGGAAATTGTGTTTCTTTTCTTTTTTTTTTATAGTGTTAATATACTCTCAATGCCACCAAAATACGGCAGTAAATTATGAATGAAGGAAGTAAATTATGAAGGAAGAAAGAGTGTCTAAACACCAGGTTCCCAGGTTCCTTCAATCGACCCCGCTACGTTTAGGATATAGCGTGAAGCATAAAAAAAATATCTATATATTTAATGTTTTCGATATTTATTCTGAATCTTTTTTTTCCTACACGTTAAACTGAAAAAGATGTTTTTATTAAGTATTACTGAGCTTCACGCTGTATCCCGCACATGGCAGGGTAGGCAGAGGGAACTTGGGAACCTAGTGTCAAAACACTCCGTTCTACTTCCGTTCATTTCCCCCCGAACTTGAGGCATTGCGCGTTGGGTGGCGGAACTCAACGCCGCGCTTTGTCTTGTTAAGTATGAAAGCATAAATTCTAAATACTTGTACATAATTATGTAATAGTTAGTTATAAGTGATGCGTAAACGTAACTATAGATAATATCGGTTTGTGTTCTTTGTACAAAATAAAATTGATTCAATATTTTCGTTATTATGGAGTTTTCTTTTTAGTTTTTAAAATAATTTAATTGTCTGTCCGCCCGTCTTTTAACCCACGTAAACAAAAGGGGTGTTATGAGTTTGACTTGTCAACCTGTATTTTTTTCAATTTCACATGTTATTCGGCACATGGCAGTTGGAAACAATCTGTGTCGTATTAACTACACCACAATAGGCCTCAATATTATGTGACTTTATACAGACCATATAAGAAAGCAGTAGCAAAATCTTTTATGACATGTCATCAGCAATTCCATTATTCAAATGAAAGGTGAGGGTATGTGGTTACATATGTGGATGAGTAATTTATAGTTCCGTCTTCCATGGGCGAAAAAATTAAGATATTGGAATGTGAATGATATATTGGGAAGTATTTAAGTTTAGTAGAGACGGAAGGCACGAAATGGTTGCGAAACGTCAACATAGCTGCGCGTTTGTCTGTACCCAATGTAGTATTATTGGTACCGACGCTCTTGTACGGCAGCAAAACGTGGGTATTGACATGAACACCGTAAGGATGCGTCACTTTGTTGGGTATGCGGACCTACCTCTGGGCTGGTGCAACTCAGTATCAACTTGAACTATTTGATCGCGTACAATGTAGAGCCGTTCGAATCGTTGAGGACCTAATGATCTGTATGGGGCTTGATACTTTGCGTTGTCGTATCCTCGCTGTGCTTTCTCTACCTTATTCACAGGAAGTGTTTTGGAAATCTGTTTGACTTGGTACCTGCTGCCGAATTTTCCAACCGCACAGTACGTTACAAACCAAAGTACCATCCACATTATATGGCCACGTGGCACTCGACTACAGTGCGGTGCCGTAGGAAGTTTCTTTCACACGCCACACACCTGTGGAACGGCCTACCTCCGGCAGTATTCCCAGGTCGATACGACATGGGTACCTTCAAAAAGCGCGTCAACCTCCACCTCAAAGGCCGGCAACGCACTTGCAGCTCCCCTGGTGTTACACGGGGCCGTCAGCGACGGTGATCACTTACCATCAGGTGACCCGTACGATCGTTTGCCTTGTCTTTTCCATAAAAAAAATGTCAGTTTAACTATCGCAAGTTTCAAAGAGATTCACAAAGATCGGTTATTGTAACAAGATCTATGTCAACGTCAGAGATCGCTGCATATCATTTTTACTGCGTCTTCTTTCATCATCATTCTCTTTATATATTCTCTATGTAACCTTCTGCCATTATCATTACTGTTGTGTTTTCGACGACCACCCATATCTTGAAATCGATCTCTGTAGGGTATAACACCTAGAGGCCGATTACCTTACCAATGTTCTGACGCCGTTACGGTAAATACTCTGCTCCCCATTATTAACGTGGCAAGCTGATGTCAGTATGGTATGGAAGAATCTTGTCAGCTCCTCCACGAGTAGAAGAAGAGAAGTAAAAATGAAAAAGGAATTCAGCTATACTCAACATTCCGCACGCGGCAGTATAGGCAGAGGGAACTTGGGAACCTAGTGTTAAGACACCGTTCCGTTCTCCACTTTTTGCAGGCACAATTTGAGGCATTGCGTGTTGAGTTAAAAAAGGATTTGGTCCGAAAATATGTTCTACGTTATAAATTATTAAATAATGGTATAAACAGATAGAATTTAATGTAATGACACTGTTGTTTATTTTCAAGCACTTTTTATAGACATCACGACGATTTGAGCGGAAAAATGAAATGCTTATTGCTTTAACGTTAAAAGTCTATTGCTTTAGTGTATTTGAATTTATATTTGAGATATCAGTAGGCCCTTACACGATTGTTAATAAATACTGTAAATTATTTAAAAAACTGTTTACTTATTAATATTTTAAAAAAACTTTTTGGCTTTTAAATAAAAAAATATATGTATGACATTTTTATCATTCCAATTTCCAATTAATGTCACGAAACCCAAAATGTCCAAATTTCAAGCTGTTAACAAAATAATTTTCAAATAAAATATACAGAATAAACAAATTTTTAGTGTAATTTTAATATTTAATTTACAAAATGTTGGGTTGTCCGTTCCGTTATTGTAATCCCATTCGGCGTATAAGTCCGTCTGTGATATGTAACAAAAGTATTTTAGAAATTTCAACTGTTTTAGGTAAGTATTCATATATTTATAACAAATTTGTGTTGCCTCTTCTCCGTCCGTCCATCCAAAATAATCTGTAGCCAATAAGGCTTTACGTTATAGATTTAATAAATTTCTGTCCAAACTTTCTTATACAGTCGCCACAACTTTTGACAATGCTTCGCTATCATAGTACAGTCATTCTCTTCAGAAAATATTTCGTACTTAATCATCTTATACTAATGTAAAAATACTATTAACAAGTGCTAATGGAAGACATTTGATCTTAACAGTGATAGGTATATCATACTTTATTTAAAGAAGTATAAGCTAATTCAAATTGGAGACGGTTTCTATGATTTCGTTCAAAAATCCTTAAAGTGTAAATTTTCAGGATCATCACGAAATTATTCAAAAGATGGTGATTGCAAAGGTGTACCACAAACTCAAGGAAAGAAAGTAGAACCTTGGCCTAAGAATGATCCACCTCCCCCAGCCTGGCGCGAAGAATGCCCGAAAGAGCCTCAGCCACCTAATTACGATCCTTATAGAATAAAAGTTCCAGACGTAGTAGTTCCCCCTCTACCTCCTAGTCACGCTAAGGTACAGTTTCTTCATACATTAAATACCATTTTTACAATATTATTAAAAAAAACAAGCAAGCAATTTCTCTTTGCAAATAAAAAATAAAAAAAATATTTTCGAATTTAATAAAAGTGCGTTAGACGAAATCAGAGCCCGTATTCAAATGTGTAATGAAATCCAGCTTGTGCTTTGTTCATTTCATTCAGTGGACCGGAGTGGTGTTCAACATGCACCAGCCAGGAGGTCACGAGCACAGTTACCAACAAAGTCACGGCCATCAGTATCCTGGCCAGCAATGTCCCCAAGGCTCTGAGGAACAGTGCGGGAAGGAAGAGCAGCCTGAAAGTCCCGGCTTCTTTGGCTATCTTAAAAGCCTATTTGGAAGGCGTAAATCTAGACAGGATAAAGGAGAAGGCGAGACGTCTATGATTGGTGTAGAAAGACATTGGATGTCTAGTTTTTGAGAGGTTGGTAAGGAGTTTTTATTTCCGTGCCATCTGTTTGAGATTGATAGAGATTTCGTCAAACGCACTTAAATCACAGAATAGTATGCTATAGAAATATTTTTTCGGCAGGAGGTACTGAGCGAAGATTCGAGGGAGCTGTTTAATAATCCACAAATAAATTTTGGAGGCCCATACCCTAATATGCAGGGCTTATTGCATAATTCATCAATGATTCATCCTAATTACTGGAAAGAGACACCAAGAAAACTACCAAATCCAGATGATATAAGGGAACCTTTGCGAAAGCTTGGTTATCACGGAAGGCAGAAATATAAATATGCCTTTCATGAGCCTTGGAAACCACTCGACAGACTTGCACTTTTAGAGCAAGCGGAAAAAGAAGACCTCGGAAAAATAGAAATACCTTGTAATGATGACACTCAGAAACAGTTCACATAAGCGGGCTCTGATTTTCATAACGTGAACTTTAAAAAAATTGTTAAGAGTTTTAAAATAAATTATTTTCCCAATGATATCTTTTTATTTATAACTTAAGTATAACAATTTTACATCAAATATATAAATTTGAATTACGAAATTCTTAATAATATTCTTAAAAACGATGATGACGTATGATGTTCACAAATCACATCCAAATTGCAAAAATTTCAGCCTATGATTGACTGTGCAAGGACAAAGGGCCCGTGCTCTGTGAAACCGGTACCAGATCCACCACCATGTCCTCCTCCTCCGCCACCACCCTTCCCCTGGATTTACGTCTGGTCACTTGCTTCGTTTCTTGGTGTCATGGGGCTGGTAAGTTAGAATAACTTGCTGAAAGATTGGACTTTATAAGGAGGTATTAAGTATTAATTGTAATAAAAATACACTTTCCAGATTTATAAATGGTACTTGTGGAATGAATTGCAGAAAAAGCTTGGTGAAAATGTGGTTAAGTGTAAGTTCGCAACGTTTACATTTTTTATTATATCACTCGCATAGTCCCATTACGTAACAAAACCTATTGGTTCCTTCTTAGTCCATTTTTGAAACTACTTTACATTGGGGGTGGTGCCTTATGTCGTTTTAGGTCTTCTAGAAAAAGAAAATGGCAGATAATAATATATATTAATATAATGCTTATGCGGCGTTGAGTTCCGCCACTCAACACGCAATGCTTCAAATTCGGTGGAAAGTGGGGAACGGAAGTGCAACGGAGTGTCTTAACACTAGGTTCCCGGGTTCCCTCTGCCTACCCTGCCTCGGGCGGGATACAGCGTGAAGCTAAGAAAGAAAGAAATAATGCCTATAAGAAGTTCTTAATATTGAATAGAATGATTTATTTCACGTTTTAGGGCGTCCTCGTCGTAAGGTGAAATATCCGTACCATAGTAAGGATCTACCGGCGTGCGTTCAGTACTTAATTATAGGCGCAGGAGCCGCTGGCTGGGCAGCTTATAGGGCTATCGTGGAACATGATAAAACGGCTAAGGTAATTGTACATTGTAATAGAGACGATGTTCTGATGATGATGGCCTGATCACACAGCTGGCCCTGATGTGGCCTGACAGATTGTGGGTTTGATCTCCTTTTGAAAAAATGAAATATTTAATACATTCAAATTAATATGTAATGTTGTGAGAGTGAGTGAAAGTCAATATCTTAAAAAGGTATAATCATAGTCTTAGCCATTTAATTACCACTTACATTGCATGCTTACAAATGTTTGCTTCATATTATACTAGCGCCCAACATACGGCTTCGCCTGCTTAAAGTTACAGTTATATCAAATATAACTGTAACTTTACATAAATGATAGTTTATACTACTACTGATATAATATTTACATAAATGATAGTTTATATATTTTAAATGAAACACTTTTAAACGGATTAATCGCGTATATTGATTAGTACCTACGAATTTTTTGGAAACCCGACGTTTCGAACACTTTACAGGAGTCCGTGGTCTCGGGTAGACTGAGGTGGCATTTGTCTGTCATTTAATATAATTATTATATCAAACTACCGCCAACGATTCCTTAATTGCCTCGCGTACTGCCCTCTTTATATATTATTCTGAAAAGCTTCATCTAAATCCGTTTAGTAGTTTTTGCGTAAAAGTGGCACAAACATCCATACATACAAATTTATAATATAAGTAGGATAATATCTTTAAAGATTCATTAGCAACAATGAAAGATATTTTCAGGTATTTTTCATCTCGAGGGAAGATTGCTTGCCTTATATGCAACCGCCCATGTCGAAACACATGTGGTGGAATCCTGAGCCTCCAGATTTTCCTAAACTGAATTATATTGAAGATGGAAAGCGACATACGTAAGCAGTCCGATGTAAAAATTATTTACAACAAATGAATGCTGTAGTTGTTGCCTGTCGTGGCACAGAGGCACAGACGATCGATTGTAAATGTGAGAGGTTACGGGTTTGGTCCCGATTCGATAAAGCAAATTTTTAATATTTTCATTTCTGCTAGCAACGAGACAAGTCGTTTCCAGGAGTTACGTTACTCAATGTACAATGTTGTAAAAATTGGTGAGAAGTGTAAAATATATAAAAATGACGTTTTCAGCATGTATTTAGCGGAATGTTCGCAATTCATCGATCCTGTTAAGTTCTACCGCAAGAAGACAGGTCCAGCGTTGTCCATTGCCAAGGGCTGGTGCGTCCACAGAGTGGACGCTGATGACCACGTAGCCTGGGTGAAGACTTTGTGCGGGGAACAGCCTATATATTATGAGAGGTGTCTGCTTGCGCCTGGTAAATATATTAATCGATAAATTTTATTTGTCGTTTGGTTGGATTTGAACGCGCTCTTTTGGATATCGAACTATGCTCGGTGAAGTAAAGTTTCATTTTTATATATTTTTTTATAACTTGACTTTAAAGTTTATACATTTTTGTTTCTTTTTTCTTTAATAGGATCTTAGATTTTCACGATTATTATACATTTTACATGAAACAAATTTAACTGGATTAATCGCGGTTATTGATTTTTTATACATTTTTCAAAACCCGACGTTTGTAATCCTTTGCAGTAGTCCGTGGTTAATATTGTTTCATTTTAAATCTTTTTTTTTTTTTTTTTTTAATCTTTACACTATATCCTGCACAACATGACAGACACGGAAGACTTGGGAACCTAGTGTTAGTGTACTCTGTTTCCATTAAAACACTTCCGTATCCCACTTTCCGGTGAATTCTTGAGGCAGAGGGTGTGTTAAGTGGCGGTATTTAACGCCGCGCGTTATCTCATTGCCAGAACGAAGAAATGAAAATATTCAATATTGTTTCCTTTAACAGGAATCGAACCCACAACCTATCGTGTTTACAAACGCACGCTTGTGCCACTGCGCCACGACATGCCTCAAATAAATGAATTTAACAATTAAAAGGATTTCCTTTAAATTAAAATATAAAAATAACTAACTTAAGATGTTTACTTCTTCGTATAGTTTTTGTAAATAACACGCCTTATTTCAGGTGCAAAACCAAAGAACTTGAGTATATTTAGATCAGCTCCAAAACCAGTTCGGGACAAAGTGTGTACGCTAAGAACTATACGAGATCTGGAAATCGCGTACAGACAAGTGAAGGCCTCCAAGCACGTCGTCATTGTTGGCGGTGGCTTTCTTGGATGCGAATTAGCCTGGCATTTGGGAAGGATGAGTAAGATATTGGTTTTCTTTACGCTGTATCCTGCACGTAACAGGATGTAGTCGGAGGGAACCTAGGAACCTAGCGTTAAGTCAGTCCGTTCCTGTCAAGACATTTTTGTTTCCTATTTTCCGGCGAGTTTTGGAGACATTTCGTGTTGAGTGGCGAAACTCTACTCTCAGAGCGGGGGTATGCAAATATTAAATATTTAATTTGATCGAGTGAAGATCGAAACCTCGACCTGTTGTGCTTACAGTCGCAAAATTTCAATATTCCACCTCTAGGTTAGACAAAATACAGCGTTGAATTCCGCCACTCAGCAAACAATACCTCTAATTTGGCTGGAGAAACGAACGGCTCAGCCAAAAAACATATCTATTCAAATTCATTTTCAACCATTTGTATAATATTATTGGCCATTCATGAAAATATATTGAATAGATAAACAGACTGAACGCGAAGACGACGAGGAGCCTATTCAAATACTTCATGTAATAAAGGATAAAGGCATAATGGCCGGCGTCCTGCCCGAATATATAGGGGAATGGGCGACTGAGAAAATTAAAGCTGAAGGAGTTACTGTTCTTCCGAGAAGTGAGTTGGTCCGAATATTTATATTGACAATATATATTTTTATATTGAGTATTTTATTATTGACTGTATGTATGTATGTATGTATGTATTACTGATATATATATATATATATATATATATATATATATATATATATATATATATATATATATATATATATATATATATATATATATATATATATATATAAAATGTAAATACTTGAGGTTGCAGATGCGATCCCTACTTGAGGAAACGAATTATTTTTTTTATTTCTTTCCCTGGGTTAGCGTTGAGAAGAATGAGTACTGCTGAATATGAGTGCGTAAGTGTCATAGAGGGGAAGGTAGTATTTTGTCATTAGGTTCCCAAATGACCTGTCCACTATGCGATGTGCCGAATACAGCTTCTAACTGAAATAAGTAATTAAAGATATAGTTTTTTTTTTCAGCGTCACGCTGTATTCTGCCCGTGGTAGCTCGGGCGGGGGAACTTGGGAACTTCTTGCCGTGTGATCCCGGCTTAGAATAGGATCACCCTGGTACTGATGGTGTCGTAAGAGGCGACTAAAGTGCGTGTGGTAGAGTCACGTTGTCAGCAATGGCAACACGCATGGGCAGACTCGACCGGATTATTACCACCCCCGGCATTTAAGACCGGCGTTAAGTAGTGGCTTTGGCCACTGCGTTTCGCATTAGGTAATGCCGGGCCCCGGTGCCCATCTACCTTAAAGGACGGCAACGCTCCTGTAGCTCTTCTGGAGTTACACGGGGCCGTGGGCGACGGTGATCACTTACCATCAGGTGACCCGTACGCTCGTTTGCCGTCTCTTCCATAAAAAAAAAAACTTGGGAACCTAGGGTCATGCCACGCCCTTCCCACTAAGACACTTCCGTCCACCTCCTATAACTAAAATTATAATTAAAAATATATGCCAAGTATGTACTTACATTTTTATGTTCATGAGAAGTTAAATGAGTGGAAATAATCAAATACAATAGATGTTCGTGTCAGTAAAATTATAAGTACATAGTAAAGAGTTTCTTATATGCGCTCAGCATAATTGCTTTCCGGCCCAGAAACTCACAATACATTTTAGATCATAATAGAAGAGCTGTTTGGACTAAATGCTATGCGATTATGTTTTAAATATGATTCCTAATATTAAAAAAATGCGGCGTTGAACGCCGTTCAAACTTCGTACAATTTAAATATGGGAGGAATAAAGTTCAGATTTGGGTATTGTTTAAGTTTCTATGCCTATCTTAAAGCTCGTAAAGCTAAAAATACTGGCACAAAGTCCACATGAAAATGATTTTTTTTGGATCGATTTTTTTTTAGCTTCACGCTGTATCCCGCACGAGGCAGGGTAAGCAGAGGGAATCCGGGAACCTAGTGTTAAGACACTCCGTTCCACTTCCGTTCTCCACTTTCCGCCGACTTTGAGGCATTGCGTGTTGAGTGGCGGAACTCAACGCCGCGCTTTTGCCTTTGGATTTTGGATCAATTAATTTTGAATATTTTGTATAGCTCAAGTGTATGATGCGTTTGAAACTCCCGACGGGCGACTTGAACTGACATTGTCTAATGGATCGTCTGTCGTTACTGATTATGTAAGTAATGAATGTAAATCTATCGCCAAAGATATCTCCACTTGAGGAAATTTGAAATATTTAATATTGTTTTTTTTTTACTCTGGCTGTCAAAGCGCGGCGTTGAGTTCCGCTACTCGACACGTTTTGCCTTAAATTCGCCGAAAGGTGTGGAACGGAAGTATCTTGAAACTAGGTTTCCGTATATATATACCTAGGTCTCCGTCTATATTGCTAGATGCGGGATGCAGCGTGAAGAAAAAAAAATGAATTTTAGTTATAAAGTTTTTATATTGTATTAGAAGTATATATAGGAATATTATAATATGGTATGAATTTTGTATTTGGTACAATAACCGCATAGTGTAAAGCTATGTCGCGGTTATCACCGCTCCCCTCGCAAGCCTCGTTATTAACAATATCTGAGTAATAACAGATTATAATGAAATTCCGAAATGTATTTTAAATATTTTACTAATGAAAATTAATGTAACTATGAATAAAGAGCAGCCACTCAACACGCAATGCCTCAAATTCGGTGGGGAGCGGAAGTGGAACGGAGTGTCTTAACACTAGGTTCTCAAATTTCCTCTGTCTACCCTGCCATGTGCGGGCGTGAAGCTGAGTAAGAGAGTATAAATAAAGAGGATATAATAAGAGAAATAAAGTATCTCGCCGTGTGATTCCAGCTAAGAATAGGATCACCCTGGTACTTATGGTGTAGTAAGAGGCGACTAAAGTACGTGTGGGAGAGTCACGTTGTCAGCAATGACATTATTACCACTGGCGTTAAGTAGTGGCTTTTGCCACTGCGTTTCGCATTGGGTAATGCCGGGCCCCGGTGCCGGCAGACGCATGTTCATTTTATTTTTACGCTAAACTTGCTGAACGAATTTCGATGAAACTTTACGACAATATAATTAATATATTAGAATAGTACATAAGCTGACTCCTATGAAAAGATTGATTAAAATTTAAAGCGGACAAAGCCGCGTCTGTTAAACGTAAAATGTATTTACTAAATTTAAATTTAAAAAGCGTATAAAAATTTCGAACGAAGCAGGATTTGAACCCGCGCCTCTGGAATACCGTTCCAGCGCTCTGACCAACTAAGCCATTCGTTCTCACCGAGCTCCGTCGAAATTCTTATACGCTTGTTACAACGAAGCAGGATTTGAACCCAGAGGCGCGGGTTCAAATCCTGCTTCGTTCGAAATTTTTATACGCTTTTTAAATTTAAATTTAGTATTTTCTGTCCTAAGTGTGAAATAACACTTTAAAACTTAGTAAAAATATTAAAAATAAATAGTATTTTCTCTTGCCAAACGATAATTCTTACGAGTTGTCTTTGGGTAGCGGAAATTTGTAAAAATCTCCCTACAGAGATGCTAACAACATAAATAAGTTAAATTTAGTATTTTCTGTCCTAAGTGTGGAATAACACTTTAAAACATAGTAAAAATAGTAAAATGTATTTGATATTTATATATTATCATATGTAGGTGTTCGTCGCAATTGGTACAGAGCCTCGTGTAGAAATGGCGGAAGAATCATTTCTGGAGTTAGACCCTGTGAATGGTGGTTATTTGGTCAATAGCGAGTTGGAAGCTAGGACTCATTTGTATGTGGTAAGTAGGTTCTTTTTTTTTCTTCTTCACATGACAGGGTAGGCTGAGGACACGCGGTGTTAACATACTCCCGTTTTTTTTCCCCACTTTCCGTCGAAATTGAGACATTACGTGATGAATGGCGGAACTCAGAGCCGTAATTTGTCTTGTTACAAGAAATGAAAACATTACATATTTCATTTGAAAATGTTAACTATTTTACTTCCTCGAGTGGAGATCGAACCTACAACCTGTCATTTACAGTCACACGCATGTGACCCTGCGCCACAACAGGTCTCACTGTAAGTTCCCTTTTTGTCAGTTTCACGCTGTATCCCGCATATGGCAGGGTTGCCAAAGGGAACTTGGAAACCTATTGTTAAGACACTCCTTCCCACTTCCGTTTTCCACTCTCCACCGAATTTGGGGCTTTGCGTGTTGAGTGGCGGAATTCAACGCCGCGTTTTGCCTTGTACCAGAGCGAAGAAATGAAACATTAAATATTTAAATTAAAAATATTAAATATTTCATTTCCTAGACTGGGGATCGAACCCAGAACCTATCGGTTACAGTCACACTCTTGTGCCGCTGCGCCACGACGGGCCTCAATGTTAGAAATAAAGTAATTATAAATGAACAATTATAAAAGTAATAAATAACCTTAAGTCAAACATAACAAAAAGTATCAGAAAAAAGCCTGGATAAACTTAGGTAATAAACATCGTTATAGAACAATATATTTATTTTAAAATAACATTTAAAAGAACTTAAAAATAATTAATTAACATAATACTTTATAATTAATTATTTTTTAATAACTTAAGAAAATAAAAAAAAATAAAGAAAATTGTCAAAAAATTAACTAAATAACTAAATAAAATAACATTTAACGTATATAAAAATAATAAAAAAAAATGTAAATGAAACACAAAATATTTAAGAAAAGCAACATTGAATAAATAGAGAAAATAATACTTAACCAAATGTCGGAATAATTAAAAAAATTAACATTAAAAATTAAATAAAATAATTCAATTTCTATAATTATTAATAAAATAAAATAAATTAACTTAAGTAAAATTTTGAAAAATCTAAATTATTGAGATAAACAGTTTATATATAACTAGCTTAGCTTAGCTTCACGCTGTATCCCGCATGAGGCAGGATAGGCAGAGGGAACCCGGGAACCTAGTGTTAAAACGCTCCGTTCCACTTCCGTTACCCATTTACCGCCGAATTTGAGGCATTGCGTGTTGAGTGGCGGAACTCAACGCCGCTCTTTGCCTTATTACCAGAGCGAAGAAATGAAACATTAAATATCTAAATTGAAAAGATGAAATACGCTTGTGTCGCTGCGCCACAACAGGCCTCTAAACTCTTATATATAACTATTATTAACAAATTATGTTTGCTCGGAAATGATTGCTCGGAACAACTACCTACCTGTACCTTAAAGGCCGGAAACGCACCTGTAGCTCCTCTGGCATTACACGGGGCCGTGGACGACGGTGATCACACACCATCAGGTGATCCATACACTCGTTTGCCTTGTCTTTTCCATAAAAAAATAAATAAATTAAAAATAAAAAGTCAAACTGTACTGTTCCGGAACTAAACTAGGAATATAAAATGTTCGAGCTAGTGGAATTGCTTAGTAATAGTGAACGATTGTGAATAAAAAGACCAGCCGAGAGCCAGAATCATTCCAGTTCCGAAACAGTTAAGTCGTGTAGATGGAACTGTTTCGGGACAGTATTACAGCGAATTATGTTCCCGAACATGTTCCGATCGGAGTGAAACATCACTCAAGTTTCAACTAAAAGTCAAAATAGATCGACATACCCATGTCATCTATATAAAATTTTATTTCTTTCCATTTTGCGATCACCTTTAATATATCATACTTATAAATATTAATAGTAAAGGAAAAAGATTATCGGCAAATAGAAAAAGTTAAGTAATCAGAAAAGGCTTCTTGAAGCCGCTCAAGCCTGTGTGTTTTTCATTTCTTCGCTTCCATAAAGTGCAAAGCGCGGCGTTGAGTTCCGCTACTCAACACACGAGCAACAACAATTATTTTTCTCGATTAATTTATACAAAACGTGACATATTTTCATAACGAAATACACTAAATTTAACTCAATCGATAAGTAAACGTTATTAAGCTTCATGTAGTAGAGATGACATGGAAACGTAGTTGTAAAACCACTCCGTTCCCATTAATATACATCCCTACCAACGCTACACAGAGTTCCGTAGACAGCGTGTTGAGTGGCGGAACTCAACGCCGCTGATAGAAATATAAATAAAAAAAACGTATATCTAAAGGCTGGGGACGCAGCAAGTTTCTATTCCCAATGGAAGGACACACGGCTTCGCCTGGCGCACTACGGCAATGCGCAGGAGCAGGGCTACATAGCTGGTGCCAATATGACCGGTTTCTGGATACCATGTAATATGGAACCGCATTTTAAATTGGTTTTGGGTGAAGCACTGAACATGGAGGTGATGGGTTTTTGTTATTATAAAAGATTTTTTTTTCAGCTTCACGCTGTATCCCGCACGAGGCAGGGTAGGCAGAGGGAACTTGGAAACCTAGTGTTAAGACACTCTGTTCCACTTCCGTTCCCCACTTTCTGCCGAATTTGGGGCATTGCGTGTTGAGAGGCGGAACTCAATGCCGCGTTTTTGCCTTATTACCAGAGCGAAGAAATGAAACATTAAATATTTAAATTGGAAATATTAAATATTTTATACCCTCGACTGGAGATCGAACCCAGAACCTGTCGGTTACAGTCACACGTTATTGCCGCTGCGCCACGACAGGCCAAGATTTTTTATAATGAAAAGTTCTTGTTGCTGGATGTGCGAGTGTTCGATTCGTCTTTTTGGATATTTTTTGGTTCACACGGTTAAGTCAGAAGCAACCTAATGTTAAGTTTGCTCGGAGATATGAAACTGAAATCATTATCAGGTAACGTTTTTTTTGATAACAACGCAATCGATATATTTGCACTTAGTATTAAATTCGAAATTTAATTAAGAGCTATATATACTTCCCGTGTACTGAAGATACAAATAAAAAAAAAAATGGAAAGCTAAAATTTTATAGATTTTTCTTATTATACATGAAAATTACTAAAAATGTTCGTTTTTTTTTTTTGTAATTGATACGAAACATTAAGTTTTCTTTGGCCGTTTTTTTGCTCACTCACTGAGCTTCACGCTGTATCCCGCACATTGCAGGCGTAGGCGCAAGCGTGTTTTGCTGATTTATCCATATGTGTAAGTATTATGTTTCTGTCATAGGGTGTTGGTGAGATAGGAGCGTGTATGCCAACTGTGGGTATTTTCAAGCCGTGCAATGAGGACCCCAAGCCGCAAGCACCGGCTGCGACCGGGGACGGGGATAGACCCTGTTATAAAAAGTAATATTGATTTTCTTTTACATTATAAAGAAGTCTGTAGCGCAGAGGCACAAGTGGGTGGACTGTAAACGCGATGCTTGTGGCTTCAATCCCGCACACAGCAGATTAGGCAGAGGGAACTTGGGAACGTAGTGTTAAGACACTCCGCTCATATTAAGACATTTTCGGCTCCAATTTTCCGCTGAACTTAAAGCATTACGTGTTGCGAGGCTAAGGAATGAAAATATTGACAATTTCATGTTTTGGAGTCGGTATCTACAACCAATTACGTTGACAGACACCTATGCCACTGCGCCACGACAGGCCTCAATAATTGATACTTTAAATATTTTTATACAAACGATATAAAATAGGTCAGACGAGTATCAGAACAGATACAAGCGCGGTATGCTGTTCTACCTGAGAGACGAGACGGTGGTCGGCATCGTGTTTTGGAACATGCCGCCCATTGACGATAGATATGAAGTTACTACTGAGGTTAGACTTTTAGTTATAAATACTTATATTACAGCCTATCCAGCCACGTGCGGTATACACCGCACGTGGCTGGTTAGGCTAGGAGAGGGAACCCGGGAACCCTATTAGAAGACACTCGCTAACTTTAGGAATTATTGGTGCTAGTAAAAAAATAGCTTTTGCATTAATTACTTCAAGTAATCGAAGAATGACGTTATAACATATTTTCTAAAGCTATATTAGTTATTTGAACACGGGAGCCCAGCCTCTATTTAAAGTTTACTCGTAGTTACGATATACAGTTAGATGTATTAAGTGTAGAGAGAGGCCTGTCGTGGCGCAGCGGCACAATCCTGTGACTGTATCCGACAGGTTCTGGGTTTGATCCCCACTCGAGGAAATGAAATATTTAATATTTTCAATTTAAAATATTTAATGTTTCATTTTTTTGCTATGGTAATAAGGCAAAGGGCGGCGTTGAGTTCCGCCACTCAACTCGCAATGCCTCAAATTCCGCGGAAAGTGGGGATCAGAAGTGGAACGGAGTGTCTTAAACACTAGGTTCCCGGGTTCCCTCTGCCTACCCTGCCTCGTGCGGGTTACTGGGAACTTGGGAACCTAATGTTAATGTTATAATTTAAGTAAAGGTGTAAAGTAATTTTCAATATTTCTTTTTAAACCAGATACTTCGAGCTCGGCCCACTTACGAAGATATAAACTTGCTCGCCGAATTACTCGGCTTTCCGGAAACCCAATGTGATTACCTGAGTGAGGAAGAAATGAAGGAGCCGCCGATTTGTTTCCAAAAGTAAATGGCATTTTTTTTTATTTCTACATTGTATTTTGCACGTGGGAAGGTAGGCAAAGGGAACCTACTGTTAATATATACTGTTCCCCACAATTAGTCAAGATTGACGAATGTTGCGTGTTTAAAGGTGGATTTTAACGCCGCGTTCTGTTTTACAAGACCGGAAATGAAAATATTTTTATTATAATCATACCCCTGAGCGGGTGTCGAACCTGCATCTGATATAACTTGCATATATAGTTTGCATCTCTTTTACAGTACTGTAAACTGGGTGGCCACTCAAGAGCTATGACTTGTTTTCATATATATTTTTAGTTTCACGCTGTATCCCATACTTCTCAGTGTAGGCAGATGGTACCTGGGAAACTTTACTTTCCCACTTTCGACAAAATTCGGGACGTATTGAGTTTCGACTGGCGTAACATAACGCCGCGGTTTCGATGTAATGAAAATATTAAATGTTTCATTTTGTTGAAGTGGGGATCGAACCCACAACCTGTTGTGTTTACAGTCGCTCGCTTGTATCACTGCGCTACGACAGGCCTCGTATATTTTTATGTTTATTTATTTTTTTATTTCAGTCGCCGATTCGTTTGAAGATTATAAAAAAGAAAAGTTACAGTAGCAGTTGTGATTACAAGGTCATATACATATGTATATCACATATAAATATTTATTCTACTAATTTATTTATTTGATTATTTTAGAATTATTTAAAAATATATATGAATTATAGATGTTGTTAATCTGCTTTTGTTTTATTTAAATATTATTTTTTAATAGAGAATTAAATATTTTATGTTATAATTACCTCGCTCTGGCTACGAAGGAAATCGTGGTATGTAATGTTGCCACCTAACACCTTTCTTAGTTTCACGCTGTATCCGGCACATGGCAGGGTAGGCACAGGGAACTTGGGAACCTAGTGTTAAGACACTCCGTTCAACTTCTGTTCGCCTCTTACCGCTGAATTTGACGCATTGCGTGTAGAGTGGCGGAAATCAACGCCGCACTTTGCCTTGATACCAGAGCGAAGAAATGAAAACATTAAATATTTAGTTCGAAAATATTAAATATTTCATTTCCTTGAGTGGGGATCGAACCCACAACCTGTCGTTTCCGGTGATACGCTTCTGCCACTGCGCCACTACAGGACATCAAATATATCATTTTTGAATGATTCGTGAGAGCTTATGGCCAAAGAGCCGTACTCAGAGCTTTTTTTTACATAATAACCTGTAAGAAATGTCTTCGACAGTTGTTAGGTAAATAAATTACATAAAATAGTACCTTAAGTTAAATTACAGTTAAATTACAAAGCCTTATTTTCTTAAATTTTGTTGGGGATATTATATTGTATTACTATTTTTTAAAGTGTTATTTCTTCCACACCTAGGATAGAAAATACTAAACTTAAATTTTAAGAAGCGTTTAAAAATTTTGCGCGAAGCAGGATTTGAACCCGCGCCTCTTGGAAACCGTTCAAGCGCTCTGACCAACTAAGCCATCCGTTCTCACCGAGCTACGTCGAAATTCTTAAACGCTTATTACAACTTATTTATATTGATAGCATCTCTGTTGGTAGATTTTTACAACCGCTACCCAAAGACAATTCGTACGAATTAATTATCGTTTGACAAGAGAGAATATTATTAATTTAATACTTTTACTATTTTTGAAAGTGTTATTCCACATTTAGGACATAAAATACTAAACTATTTTTTTTTCAGCTTCACGCTGTATCCCGCATTAGGCAGGGTAGGCAGAAGGAATGGAAGTAACCAACCTAGTGTAAAAAACCTAGTGTTATGACACTCCGTTCCACTTCCGTTCCCCACTTTCCGCCGAATTTGAGGCATTGCGTGTTGAGTGGCGGAACTCAACGCCGCGCTTTGCCTTATTACCAGAGCGAAGAAATGAAACATTAAATATTTAAATAGAAAACATTAAATATTTCATTTCCTCGACTGGGGATCGTACCCAGAACCTGTCAGTTACAGTCACACTCTTGTGCCGCTGCGCCACGACAGGCCTCAAACAGACAGAGTGTCTTAACATTAGGTTCCCATATTCCCTCTGTGCGGGATACAGCGTGAAGCTTAGTATAAAATGTATATTTTATATATGTTACTCACGGGACAGTTATAAGAGGGCCTGGCAACTGGAATCTTAATACCGTTTTGTTGGTTTGTTCATCTAGCCAGATGCATTGAGAGTCTATCGTAGGAACGAACGAAAGTGAACACTTAAAGAAAAGCTTAAGCTCAGAATGGTACGGAATTCTCGTTGGGATCTGACTCATAACTTCCAGTTTTTCATATCCAAATATACCTACTTATAAAATATGTAGGAATTGATACAAAATAAACATACTAGACTTGTTCGTAGCTAGTTTAGTTTGGAATAAGAGAAGGCCTTCTTTAACTTATATTATTAGACACTATTTTTTTTTTAATTTTTTCTTTATACATTTTATTGAACCAATTTGTTTGTTTCCTTTTTTTAAAATAGGCAGAGAGAACCTTGTGTTAAGTCCGTTTCTCACTGCCCTTAGAGGGCATTGAATCCCCAGCTATCGTTTGTACGGTCACGTGTCAGCTCTCATAAATGTTTTTAAAATAATTAAAAACACATATCGTTTCGTTTAAGTTCAGGTTGTAGGTTCGATGTCCACTCGAGGAAATTAAATATCTAATAATGTCATTTTCACGTTGGTGACGACGTAAAGCACGGCGTTGAGTGTCGTCCGTCATCTAACACGCAATCCCTCAAAATCGACAGAAGGAGGAGAACGGAACGGAGACTTAACACTAGGTTCCCAAGTTCCCTCTACCCACCCATACAATGTACGGGATAGAGCGTGAAGCGCTAATAAAAACAACAAGTGTAACCAAAAACAAATACACATTAATACCAAGCGTAATTAAACGCAACTTTGTTTTTATGACTTCTTTTGATTAATTTCCCTAAAACCATAAAACAAAACGTTAAATAGGAACTCAAAATAGCAAAAAGCCGTACAAATAGATTAGTTTTGACTTAACTTTGTGATTTATACTTAAATTAGTTTATAAGTTAAATGATAGACTAACATGGCACAGCGGTTGTCTGTCAAACGTGAGAGGTTGTGAATTCTATTCCATAACTAATAGTTTCATTTTCGTCGCTCTGGTAAGCAGACAAAGCGTGTTGTCGAGTTCCGCAGGGAACATAAGTCTCTATATGGGAACGGGGAGCCCACGCTTTGCCTCGTTACCAAAGGACAGTTAGCGCTTTGCCTCGTTACCAAAGTGGAGACCGCGCCTTGCCTCGTTACCAAAGGAGAGTCCACGCCTTGCCTCTTTCCCAAATAAGAGTCCGCACTTTGCCTCATCGTTCCTTCGAGAAAATGAAAATACTAAATATTTCATTTTCTCGAGTGATAATCCGAAGCCTGGCGCTTACAACCTAGAAATATCAATAGACTGTCTATATGAAACCACATAGAATGAACTATCGTTTTTGTACCTACGAGTGTGTCCTTTCGAAGAATAAGTCCAAGCGAGTTGAATTACCTCTAGAGGGCAATTCAACTGTACAGCAAATTTTAACAAGATTGTTACAAATTTTATTGGACAGAATTCTCAATTCAAGGGCTAAGAAATAACGTGAATCACGTACGTTGAATCTGTAGTGCAGGCGTTTTGAAAGGAAGACAATTTAGTTGACACTTCATTTCATTCGAGACATTGCGGGTTAGGTGACGGAGCTTAACGCCGCACTTAGTCCTCTTACCAGAGTGGGAAGAAAATAAACTCATAACCCAACCTTTAAGCGGCTATACCATTTATGTAATATAAATAATTATATAAATAATACTAAGGATATTTAAATTTAAAATAATTCAGAAAAGATAATACCTGTAAAATGTGTCGTGGCATTGGAGCACAAGCGTGTGACTGTAAGCGGGTCAGATTGTGGGTTTGCTTCTCTCTCGAGGGAATGGTATATTAAATATTTTTATTTGTTCACTCGGATGACAAGGCAAATTGCGGAATTGGATTACCCCTGGTGACGTTATTTCAGTAAGAAAATCCACCAGAGACGCTACACGCAATGCCTTAAATTTATCGGAAAACATAAGTGTATTAATGGGGACCGGAAGTGTGTTCATGGGAACGAAGTACCTTAATACAAGGTTCCCGACTTCCCCCGCCTTCACTACCATGCGTGGGATACAGCATGAAGCTGAAATAAATAAAATAAATAATAATCTATCGTTTCGACATACCAACAGCGTGTCGCTATACACTGTACTCTTTCTTTGTTCGTTTCTCTTTGAGACTTTTCATTTGTTTTCTGAACTTATAATTGAATTAAACGACGTTTTTTTATACCTAAGTGGTACAATTAAAGTACTACTTTATGTATTTTTTTAAATGATACGAGGCTACAGGAGATAAGATTCTAAGTGCGACAAGTGTCGGCTCGATAACAACTCAATAAATAATCTGTAACCGATCTGTGTCTGTTCATGGAAGATATATTGAAAATAATCTTATTGGGGTCGTTTATTGTTGTAACAGGGTCCAAAATTCATTTTTTTTTTTTTTTTTTCTGTTTTGCTGTTTATATGTTTGTCTGTGCGTTTGTACGCACTAATCTTGGAACGGCTTACCAGAATTTCCACAATAATATTTTGGCCTTTTTTTCTCTATTTTTTAGCTATTTTCCATTTACATTTTATTTAAATCAATTAAGAAATGAAATAAGTTAATAGATATTATTTATTTTAGATCAAGAAAGTAATTAAGATTAGTCAATAAATTATTATAATTCAAGCAGGCGAAGCCACGAGCTGGACGCTAGTGTTAAGTATGCTCCTTAAATCTGGTAAAAAAGGGAAACGCGTTACAGAAGAAATATTTTTTTTTTAGCTTCACGCTGTATCCCGCACGAGGCAGGGTAGGCAGAGGGAACTCGGGAACCTAGTGTAAAGACACTCCGTTCCACTTCCATTCCCCACTTTCCGCCGAATTTGAGGCATTGAGAGATGAGTGGCGAAACTGGATTTTGCCTAGTTACGTTAGCGAAGAAATTCAAAATATTAAATATTTCATTTCTTCGAGTCGGGATCGAACCCTATCCTGTCGCTTTTACATTCACACGCTTACACTACACACCAACAGGACTCTAAAGTGTAACTTACAAGTAATAAACGTCAAATTATATATAACAATTTGATTCAGCCGTATGTTATACAAGTGAGACAAAACGTTCCCACACAGAATTGTGGCAAAAAGATATATCGCTTTAAAATGCGTACTCTATGCGGAAAACGACGTGATTTTAATCAATTTATCTGCGGTTCAAAGTAAATTTCAAACGTCCCCTCCACATGTTGCATGAACATCCTTTTTGTAGATATTTCAAAGTGGTAAAATATATATATAGAAATCAAAAGCTCGTTTAGATTTTATATAAGTCTACAGACATGAAACCTGTCGTGGCACAGTGGCACAAGCGTGTAACTGTAACTGAAGGGTTATGGGTTCGACCCCTACACAAAGAAATGAAATATTTAATATTTTCCAATTTAAATATTTAATGTTTTCATTTCTTAGCTCTTATACAAAGCAAAAGCGTGGCGTTCAGTTCCGTCAGTCAACACGCAATGCCTTGAATTCGGCGGAAAGTGGGTAATGGAAGTGGAACGGAGTTTCTTAACACTAACAGGTGGGTTAGGTTAGGTTTCCCAGTTCCCTTTTTCTACCGTGTCACGTGCGAGACACAGCGTTAAGTTGTATATTTTCTTCAAATCGATCTGGTAACGAGGCAAACGCTTTGTTGAGTTCTTCTATCACTCGCAATGGCTTCAGAATTCAGCGAAAAGTGGGGAGCAGATCCTTATCACTTGTAATCCCGCTATATGCGGGATACAGCGTAAAAGCTAAAGAAAAATATAGTATTCAATCACCGTTGCTTTTTCTTCGCTCTTGTCCTAATAGAATGATCGATCTACAAAAAATTGTGTGATAAAGTCTAAAAATCACATATACACTCACATCTCACATCTCACTGTTCTATCATCAAGAAATTTGGCTTATGTAGAGATGGAAACTTTACTAGTAAAAATATCGACATGGTGCTCATTACCTTCGCATTAAAAGCGTATCCATATTTAGCTTCACGCTGTATCACGCACATGGAAGGACAAGCAGAGACAACATGGGAACATAGTGTTAAGACACTCAGTATTCAAGATGTGATTCCGGCTTAGAATAGGATCACCCTGGTACTGATGGTGTCGTAAGAGGCGACTAAAGTGCGTGTGGTAGAGTCACGTTGTCAGCAATGGCAACACGCATGGGCAGACTCGACCGGATCATTACCACCCCCGTCATTTAATACCGGCGTGAAGTAGTGGCTTCGGCCACTGCGTTTCGCATTGGGTAATGCCGGGCACCGGTGCCCTTCCACCTTATCGGCCGGCAACACACCTGTAGCTCCTCTGGTGCTACATGGGGCCGTGGGCGGCGGTGATCACTTATCATCAGGTGACCCGTACGCTCGTTTGCCGTGTCTTTCCATAAAAAAAAAGAAAAAGGTAATGAATATTGAGTGGCGCACATAACCTACAACCTGTCCCATTATTACCCGCACACGTGTCGCCCTGCGCTACGTCAGACCCAAAAATTATATAAATATAAACCTTAATAATACTAAAGTTAAATTTAAAAGCGTACAAAAATTTTGAACGAAACAGAATTTGAACCCGCGCTTCTTGAAAACCGTTCAAGCGCTCTGACCAACTAAGCCATTCGTTCTCACCGAGCTACGTCGAAATTCTTATACGCTTGTTACAATCACAATTCGTTAGAATTATCGTTTGGCAAGAGAGAAGACTAGTATTTATTTTGCCTAAGTGTGGAATAACACTTTAAAAATAGTAAGAGGCCTGTCGTGGCGCAGCGGCACAAGAGTATGACTGTAACCGACAGGTTCTGGGTTCGATCCCCAGTCGAGGAAATGAAATATTTAATATATTCAATTTAAATATTTAATGTTTCATTTCTTCGCTCTGGTAATAAGGCAAAGCGCGGCGTTGAGTTCCGCCACTCAACACGCAATGCCTCAAATTCGGCGGAAAGTGGGGAACGGAAGTGGAACGGAGTGTCATAACACTAGGTTTCACTTCCGTTCCCTCTGCCTACCCTGCCTAGTGCGGGATACAGCGTGAAGCTGAAAAAAAAAAAATAGTAAAAATATTAATAATATTAACATTTTAAAAATACAACTTCCATACTATCTTTATATATAGTTCTAATAATACAATCCAATACATTTTAACGAGCGGTTATTATGCAAGAAATGCGCTTGTTTACCTCGTTACGTATTAAACAAGGCTTAGCAGGCTATTAAACCTCTTAATAATCCGATGTAGCGTTGAAATTTAATGTAAAATCCGCATTAATCTAATTCTATCTTACTTTTAAATTAAAGATTTAATTATTTTTCGCATTTTGTTTTAACCACCTACGCCTAAAGAGGGGTGTTGTAAGATCTGCCTGTCAGTATCTTGTTTAATAAACCGATATAAATGCGGTTTTGTTTAATGGAAAGCCTTATTCACTACAATAGTCACTCAATCACTCAGCTTCACGCTGTATCCCGCACATGGCAGGGTAGGCAGAGGGAACTTGGGAACCTAGTGTTAAGACACTCCGTTCCCCATTTTCCGCCAAATTTGTGGCATTGCGTGATGAGTGGCGGAATTCAACGCCGCGTTTTGCCTTAACTACAATAGTTCTTACACATATTTTATGAAAATCTCAATAGCAATTTAAGAATTACAAGTACTTTATCAAGATAAGCGGCCATTTTTTAAGATCTTAAAACACGTCACCTGAAACTTTTAATGTAGATTAAAACATGTGCTAAAAGAGCTCGTAGGCTTGGACGTTGATAATCACTTACCATTAGGTGACATGTACTTTTGTCTGCGTTTTCATTTCCATAAAAAATCTTTATGGTGCAGTAGGTAACGTCTCACTGTAACGTGATGGTTTTCGGTTTGATATCTAGAATTATAGTGGATATCAGATAACTTTGTTAAAAAAAATAAAAGATTTTTGATACGTTATAATAAATCTGTAATCGATCACTGGCTGTACGTACGTGGAAGATTTATATTAAAAATAACTTTTAGGTTAAAGTTAATTTATTCAATAGGGTTCAAAATAAAGTGACATTTAAAATTTTGCGTCTGTTTGTCTGTTTGAGCAGTTTTTTGTATTTTATATTGTCAGTCAGCGCGTTCAAGTACGCGCTAATCGCACGGCCACACCACATATAAATGTAGTTTTCAATATTTCATTGTTGCAACGTCTCTTCAAAATGTACAGTTTTTAATATATATATATATATATATATATATATATATATATATATATATATATATATATATATATATATATATATATATATATATATATATATATATATATATATATATATATATATATATATATATATATATATATATATATATATATATATATATATATATATATATATATATATATATATATATATATATATATATATATATATATATATATATATATATATATATATATATATATATATTTTTTTTTATTTTTTATATTGTAAATGCGAAAGGTAGTAGGTTTGATTACCCGTCAAAGAGAAAAATAATTTAACATTTCTATTCACTTGCTCTTGTAGGAATGCCAAATGCGGAAAGGTTACATTATGGGCACAAGATGACACTAGGGTCCCAAGTTCTCTCTGCCTACCATACCATGTGCGGATACAGATAAAACGAAAAAAGTTCTTATCGCTGTATCATCATCATAAGCATCATCGCTTCACTAGAAATTAGTTATTACATATTATAATAATAATATTACATATTCTTCATTCAATTAGGCCATTACACAAGCACTTTTGAATCGTCAAGTTACATGTATGTAGTCTCAGTCCCACAGGAAGCTACCAAGAGCCGGCAAATAACTCAACAGGTGGTCTTTCTAAATTACATAAATGTCATTTATAGCTTCCCATTTGATCCCACGTATTTTTGTGTTATACTCGAATGAAATGGAAATGAACTTGGATGAAATGATAAGATGTTTCTAATAATATATTTTCAACGTTGACCTTAACCTATTGAAGTGGTAAGTGTAAAATCACATGTGGAATATATATATATATATATATATATATATATATATATATATATATATATATATATATATATATATATATATATATATATATATATATAAATTTATTTATTTATAATATATGTATGTATGTGTTTATAAGATATATTTTTTTTTTACTACAGATAGATTAACTAACTTTTTGAAGATTATAAATGGGAGTAATCGACTTTCTTTGAATGATCTACCAGTATTTGGACCTCCGCCAAAGTATTTTAACTAGTCAAAACAGAGAAACTTACTTTTTTACTTTTATACATTTATTTCTAAATCTACACTAAGGATATCCAACATTTTAGAAAACGTGCCGACCAAAAAATATAAGAAAAATAATTAAAAAAAAAAAATCCAGAAAGGTTTCTAAATTTCTTCTTATAACATTTCAACGTAATTTCTCTCACTTAAACGTAATTTCTCTCTCTTATATATTCGCTATTTTCACATGAACAAGATGTAGTTTTTGAAGCCTGTCGAGGCGCAGCGCCACAAGTGTTTGACTGTATCCGACAGGTTGTGGGTTCGATCCCCATTATGATATTTTTAATTTTTTTCATTTCTTTGCTCTGGTAACAAGGCAAAGCGCGGCGTTGAGTTCCGCCACTCGACATGTAATGCTTCAAATTCAGCGGAGAGTTGGGAACAGAACGGAGTGTCTTAATACTAGGTTCCGTAGTTCCCTCTGCCTACCCTGCGGGATACAGCGTGAAGCTTCTCTAGTGTTTTTCTTTAGATACGTCCTATTACCACGTATCACGTACATATATACACGTAGGTATACATATATATATATATATATATATATATATATATATATATATATATATATATATATATATATATATATATATATATATATATATATATATATATATATATATATATATATATATATATATATATATATATATATATATATATATATATATATATATATATGTGAGAGCACTCAAGTAAACTACACCCCACACTCGTCTACAAAGCGATGACAAATAGGCTCTATAGGTCGAGTGTACGTGTAAATATGACGTCATCACACAGGAACTATCATATCAGGAGGAGAGGACTGGTAATATAATATATATATTTTTTATATATTATTAGGTGATTTTTGTGTATTTTACGTCTTTTTTACTACTTTACACTGTATTCCGGAAAGGAGACAAGTTTTCGTTCACTTCCTTCCGCTAAATTTAAAGATGTTGAGTAAGGAACCTTAATGCAGCGATTTGACCAGAGCAAGGAAATAAAAATGTATAAAAGCATTAACACTTGTTGAATTTCAGAAGCCTGCCGTGGCGCAGCGGCACACGCGTGTTACTGTAACCGATAGGTTCTGGGTTCGATCCCCAGTCGAGGAAATGAAATATTAAATATTTTCAATTTAAATATTTAGTGTTTCATTTCTTCGCTCTTCAGTAAAAAGGCAAAGCGCGGCGTTGAGTTCTGCCACTCAACATGCAATGCTTCAAATTCGGCGGAAAGTGGGGAACGGAAGTGGAACGGAGTGTCTTGACACTAGATTCCCGGGTTCCCTCTGCCTACCCTGCCTCGTGCGGGATACAGCGTGTAGCTGAATTTTCAGTCAGTCAGTCAGACCTGACGTGGCGTACTTGCACAAGTGTAAGACAGAAAACGTGGCAGGTTACGTGTTCGATTCCCACTTGGGGAAATTTAATATTTTCATTGGTACTCTTTAGTAATGAGAAACATTCTGAAACATTCATAATTCGATGGTATATGGGAAAAAGAAGCGTTAAATGGGGACAAAGTATCCTAAAATTAGGATCCCATGTGCCTGCTATAGTTTGGGACATAATATAAAGCTATAAAATTATAAAATATTTTTTTTAACTAACATAACTCTACCACAAAATAATACTAGTTTACTTTAGTTTGGTCATGTTGTAACGTAGCATATGTGGAATTCGTAGGCACGCCTCTAGGATTACATGTCCAGGCACTCTCGCCAATTAAGCGTTACAATTGAATCGTGGTAAATCAAAATTGTTGTTACAATTTATCTTTATGTATATATGTATATATTAATAACAAAAAATGTAAGTAAATACTAAATAGGGTAAGACAGAGAAAAAAAAAGAGAGAGAGAGAGAGAGAGAGAGAGACTAGAACATTTAAATGTAATGATAAGAGCATTTAAATAGACTATCAAACGTAGATAGGGTTTGTCTTGTCGTGCGACTGCAGGCATGACTGGCTTTGGCATCGATCCCTAGTCGAGCAAATGAAATGATTAATAATTGTATCTTCTTAATCTGGTTTTAAAGCGTTGGGTTTTGCCTAGTATAAGTCGGAAAGTGGGGAACGGTGTGCCTTAACCCAGTTTCCCAGGTTGTCTATGCCTACCCTGCTGTAAACTCGTAAGTAAACTGAAAGGTAATCGTCTAACAAAGCATGAATATGATAACAGATCCATTTGTAGCTTTTGTAACGACAAATTTGAGGCCTGTCGTGGCGCAGCGGCACAAATTTGTGACTGTAACCGATAAGTTCTGCGAGTTTTTTGGCGAATTGAGTGGCGGAACTCAACGCCGCGCTTAGCCTTATTACCAGAGCGAAGAAATAAAACATTAAATATTTAAATTGAAAATATTAAATATTTCATTTCCTCAACTGGGATCGAACCCAGAACCTGTCGGTTACAGTCACACTCTTGTGCCGCTGCGCCACGACAGGCCTCAAATGTAGAGTAGAATAAATCATGCGGGAAATATTGGACATATATTCAATTCAGCTCAGCTTTCCATGTATAAATTCAATGTACAACTGTACCTTTGTAATTGAGTTCGGCCAGTTGATGTGAACTACCAAGAATTATTACCGGACTTTTGCCAAAGATGCCATCGATATTTGCCAAAGTATTTAAGGTGTCAATGATTTTGTCAACACTCTCATGTTCATCTTTCTATAACAGAATAGCTTCACGTTATATCCCGCACATGGCAAGAAAGATAAAGGGAACTTGGGAACGTAGTGTTAAGACACTCTGTTCCGTTCCATAGTTTTCGCCGAATTTTAGGCATTCCGTGTTGATAGACGGAACTCGGCACCACATTTTGCCCTAATACCAGAGTGAAGAAATGAAACATTTAATATTAAATTGAAAATATTAAATATTTAATTTCCTCGACTAGGGATCGAACCCAGAACCAGTCGGTTACAGTCACACGCTTATGCCGCTGCGCCACGACAAGCCTCTTTCAATTTTGAAAAAATAATACATATATTTTAAAAGAAAACTGCTAAATTTCGAGCAAAATTATTGACAAGAATTTCACTAGTTACATCCAAATGCAATTAACGTGTCGTCCACGTGCAGCGTGACACACGCCCACGTCGCGTGTGTATCTAACTGGATATAATTGTATCAGCGCCCAGCTCAGCGTGCGTTTAAACAGTCTAACGCCATTTTTTAACAAAAATATATATTTAATTATTCCTAAATGAGTTCTGTCATTAAATACGTATGCCTCAAATTCGGCAGAAAGTGGGGAACGGAAGTGGAACGGAGTGTCCTAACACTAGGTTCCCAAGTTCCCTCTGCCTACCCTGCCGTATGCGGGATACAGCGTGAAGCTGAGTTAAAGAAATATATCGGTGATTTGGAACGAATCTGTGTTTATTTAATACTCCTTAAAAAATAAATAAAATAAATAACAATCACTGCCCCTTTGTTTATAAAAAGAGATATCGTGTAATATTGATTTACAATGCTAATATTAAGTAACTTGTCATGGCGCAGGGGCAAAAGCATGTAGCTGTAAGTGGGACAAGTTGTGGATTCGAGCCCCACTCGAAGATATGTAATATTTACTTTTATTTTTTTTTATGGAAGAGACGGCAAACGAGCGTACGGGTCACCTGATGGTAAGTGATCACCGTCGCCCACGGCCCCGAGTAACTCCAGAGGAGCTACAGAAGCGTTGCCGTCTTTTAAGGTGGACGGGCACCGGGGCCCGGCATTACCTAATGCGAAACGCAGTGGCCAAAGCCACTACTTAACGCCGGTCTTAAATGCCGGGGGTGGTAACAATCCGGTCGAGTCTGCCCATGCGTGTTGTCATTGCTGACAACGTGACTCTACCACACGCACTTTAGTCGCCTCTTACGACACCATCAGTACCAGGGTGATCCTATTCTAAGCCGGGATCACACGGCACAAAAATAAATATACTATTTAATAAACTATTTTTAAATGAAATATTAAATGTTTTCATTTCTTCGCTCTGTAGAGTTCTGCTACTCAAGGAACAATTCTTCAAAACCAGCGGAAATAGCGGAACAAAAAGAATATCTTAGCGCCAGGATCCCAAGTTTCCACTGCCTACCCGTCCACGTGCGGGATACAGCATAAATCTGAGAGAAAAGAAAACAATGCTAATAGTAAATCCACATAATTCATTGAGGTAAGATTCTTCTCTATAGGGCAGCTCATGTATAGCAGATCACAATTGCCTGCAAGAGCAATTTATCCGAAAAAGAGAAAGTAATTTTTATACTAGCTTAAAACCCAGGAATCGTCCATGCTGACCACGCTGACTTTACTCCCAAGCCTTGCTGGGGCATATCTAGAATCAAGTTACCTTTTCAAACATATAACATTGTAAATTTGTCGTTATTTCTCTCTCAGCTTCACGCTGGATCCCGCACGAGGCAGGGTAGGCAGAGGGAACTTGGGAAAATATTAAATATTTCATTTCCTAGAGGAAGTGGTAAAATGGGAGTCAAACCCCCGACCCGTCGCTTTTACAGGCACACTTGTGCCACGACAGGCCTCATCTATCTATTTTTAAAATAATTAATCAGATCTGACAAAAGGATTTCATTCATTGTGTACCGATGAATTCAGCCGTAGAGCTTGAAACAACTTTAACAAAACTTTGTAATTTTCTTAAGATACCTCTTTTGTTGTCCATAACCTGATTTTTACAGGCCAATAGTTTTCTTCAGCAACGCGACCCGACTGTAAAAGCGATAGTTAAAGGTTTAATTCTCATTCGGAGCAATGAATTATTATAACTTCCTTCTACTCTTGTAACAAAACAAAGCGCAGCGTTGAGTTACGCTAATGAACAAAGAAATAAGAAAGTCAGATTCTAGTTATAGTAATATTTAATTCAATCATATTATGGATAAACAGTCGTGGCGCAGCGATAGAAGCCTGTGACTGTAAACGACGGGTTGTTGGTTCAATTTACACTCGAGAAAATGAAATATTTTATATTTTTTATTTAAATATCTGATGTTTTCATTTCTTGGCTCTGGTTACAAAGCCTAACGCAAAGTAAAAAGCAAAATGCTTCACATTCGGCGGAAAGTGGGGAATGAAGTATCTTAACACTATGTTCCCGCGTTCCCTCTGCCTACCCTGCCATGTGCTTTATACATACATACAGATATACATTATTACACTGAGGCCTGGGGTGGCGCAGGAACACAAGCTTGCGACTGCACACGTGATAGGTTGTGAGTTCGATTCCCATTGAAAAAAATTAAATATTTACATTTCCATTCCATTTTCATTTCCTCACTCTGGTAACGAAGCAAAGCATCATTGACTTTCGTCATTCAATACGCAATGCCTTAAAGTCGGCGGAAAGTGGGGAATGGAAGTGGAACGGAGTGTCTTAAAGCTGACCATGCGGGACACAGCGTGAAACAAAAAAAAAATAAATGACATAAATTTATGAGACAAACTGTGCTAAAATATAAACATCCACAAACAATGTTTCATAAAGTAAAACTATAAATAACGTAATCATATGAACTGTTACAACCACTCCAGTTCCACAACATCTCGAGTGGGCAAATAACATACGTATATTTCAGTTATTTCAGATATAGTTTATCTCTAAGGACAGCTAGCAAAAACTTAAAGAGAACACTAGCAAAAAGAACGATTATTTATTATTAATACTTACATATTCATGTTATAAAGTAAATTTTTATTTTCACTTTTTAAAATGTTTTTTTTTACATTTAGGAAAGAATATACGAATTATTAAAAACGTACAAAAAGTTAAACTAGAAGGATTTGAACCCTCGTCTCTTGAAAACCGTCCAAGTGCATTGATCAATTGAGCTAAGCCACCTCAGTCCACCCGTGACCACGGACTACTGTAAAGTGTTCGAAACGTCGGATTTCCCAAAAATGTTGACCATTCAATATACGCGATTAATCCGGTTAAAAGTGTTTCATATAAAAAGCCTATAAAAAATTAGACGTAGCATGTTGAGAACATATGGCTTAGTTGGTCAATGCGCTAGGACGGTTTCCAAGAGACGCGGGTTGAAATTCTGCTACGTTAACGTTTTTATGGTTTTTTAAAAATTAATATAAGTTAATGTTTGTTTGGTTAAGTCCGTCAATCTTAGGAACTTTATGTTCAAATGATGAATTCTGTTAGTTTCCCACTGAATAGTAGGCACATAGAAGAGTAGGCAGAGGGTACCTGGAGAACTAGTGTTAAGACACTCTTTTCTTTCTTCATTATTTTCTTTATAAAAGGTAATTTGTGGGAACTATTTCTATGTAAAAGCTGGAATTCAGGAGTTGAGTGGATGTTGAGTGGTGGAACGCAACTCCGCACTTTGCCTCGTTATCAGAGCGATATACACACTAGGGCTTACTAATGTAGGATAAAAGAAATATAAATGTAAAAATAAAAATAGCACGAAGATATATTGTATGTTTTTGAGGCGACTGCAGAAGTGATTATCCGCTGGTTGCCAACATGTTAATGATAATCATATAAAAGAAATTGTTGAGTCTGTCGCGGCGCAGCGGTAGTAATGTGTGACTTTAACGATACGAGCAACGCAACAGGTTGTGAGTTTGATCCCCAGTCGAGGAATTGAAATATTTAGTGTTTTCATTTCTTCACTTCAGTAACAAGGCAAAGGGCTGAATTAAGTTCCGCGACTCTATACTTAATGCGTCTAACGCAGCGAAAAGTGGGAAACGGAAGTATCTTAGTGAAAACTGAGTGTCTTAACACTAAGGTGCCTCTACCTACATACTAGTATACAGCGTGAAGCTGAATAATTGTTTGGAAACATTTTAAAAAAGCTTGAAATTTACGACTACTGTACTAAATATTCTACTCTATTAACAATACAAAATATATACAAAAACGAAATTTTATAAAAAAAAATATATCCACAAAATGGTTATAAGTAAGTAAAAGAGCCCGATGTTATTATTACGCCTATATTCATTCATTGCATGATCTTCTGAGCCATTTGCTTTGAACGGCGGGTCTGACGGACGTCTACTTACGTTATAGGTACCTATGCAAACCGACCAATAAGAAAATTGTATATATTTCTACATAGAGTTTTATTATAAACGACGGTCGTGAGATCGATTCCTAAAAGAATTAATTAATAATGAGGCGAAGCGCGGCGTTGAGTTACGTCATTCAACACGCAGTGCCTCAAATTCGGCGGAAAGTGGGGAACGGAAGTGGAACGGAGTGTCTTAACACTAGGTTCCCGAGTTCCCTCTGCCTACACTGCCTCGTGCGGGATACAGCGTGAACCAAAAATAAAAATAAAACATTAAATAATTACTAAACTTAAATTTAAATTTTCTGTCCTAAGTGTGGAATAACACTTTAAAAAATAAAAATAAAACATTAAATAATTATTTTTATTTCAACGCTCTGGTAAGAAGACAAAGCACTGTTTTAAGTTTCATCGCTCAGTACAGTCGCCAATTGCATAGAAAATTTATTTATTTATTGTAGTTATTTATTCCTGGCATGTCGTGGCGCAGCAGCACAAACAATCAAGCAATTGACTGTAACCGACAGGTTGTGGGTTCGATCCCCACTCGAGGAAATGAAATATTTGATTTTTTCAATATTTAATATTTTCGCTCTGGTATAAGGCAAAATGCGTCGTCGAGTTTTGCCACTCAACACGCAATGCCTAACATTCGGCAGAAAGTGGGGAATGAAAGTGGAACCCAAGATCCCTCTGCCTACCCTGCCATGTGCGGGATACAGCGTAAAGCTGAATGAGTGAGTGGTTATTTATTTATTTTGGTCATTCAGCATTTTTTCAATATTTAATATATGTACAAAAGAAATACATTGTTAAGTTATAAAAAAGTACATTTTTGTACAATTTTAATTCAATCGCGCATATCGACTTTTGTACATTTTTGGAAATCCTTCGCCTCACAACCAAGTTGGAAAGGGTTTTAGAAACAAGCTCCTTGCTTATCCTACTATATGTGGTATATAAATAATTGAATCCACTCTTTTATGTTTCTATCATGCACAGAAAGCTAAGCTTAATAATTATACAATTTGGGCCTATATGGCGCAGGGGCACAAGCGTGTGACTGTAAGCGTGACAGGTCATAGGTTCGACGTCCATCTAAGGATATGAAATATTTAATATATCAATTTGATAGCTCGCGTAACACGGTGAAGTACAGCGTTGAGTTTGAACGGAGGAAAGCGGGAAACGAAGATACAGAGTGTCTTAACATTAGAATTTCAAGTTCTAATTTTTGTTCGAAAAACAGAAATATTGGACACATTTTTTTTACATATTTTTACACAAATTTTAATTATTTAAATTGAATAAGATTTAAAAATCATTTATCACTCAGCTTCACGCTGTATCCGGCACATGGCAGGGTAGGCAGTTGGAACTCGGAAGCCTAGTGTTAAGATACTCCGTTTCATGTCCGTTTTCCATTTTCCGCCGAAATTAAGGCATCATATGTTAGGTGGCGGAACTCAACACCGTGCTTTGCTTTACTACCAGAGCAAAGAAATGAAAACATTGCATATTAAATTTTAAAATATTAAATATTTTACTTCCTCGAGTGAAGATGGAACCCACAACCTATCACTTACAGTCACACACGCTTGTGCCGCTGCGCAACGACAGGCCTATATAATAATTTTTATATTTTTTTTCTATTTATGAACAGCAAGAGACAGTATTAGAGATAAGTGTCAAGTAACTTAACTGAAGCTTATCAGGCAGTTGAAAACGCATTTCCAAGTACAGTGTCTGACGTGAACAATGTTTAATATCACATTCAACAGATCGCGCAAGTCTATTTCACTTGGAAATTTTATTGAGAAAGTTTCTAACTGGTCATGGTTGTGGGTTCAATTTCCGCTTTAGGGGATGTTTACAATATTTATTTTAAGTCTGACTTAGTGCGGAGTTTAACCCCGTTATCTGATACGCTTTGTTTATAAATGAGATGTTAAATTTCTCTGATCTGATTATTTCATTGTTAAAATGGCCGGCGAGACATTCATACAGCAATGCAGTGTCTGATTGTGAACCCAACGGTTGTGAATTCAGTCCCCATTCGATTGATTTATTTTGTGTTTTGATAAACACTGTGCTTTGTCTGAGTTTCATCAGTCAACTTACAAGTCTTAAAAAAATGGCAATACGTTAGAAACTTGGACTTAACTTATCATATGTCATAGTTTTTCCATTTATTGGAAAATCTTAATGTTTCATACATAATAATCTTCCTCTTGATTCACTTTCCATATTATATCTTCCATTTTCAGACAACGACCAGTAACAGATTTATTATAAGTATAATTAACTTAACTTACCGCCATTCAACAAGCAATGCCTCAAATTCGGCGGAAAGTGGAGTACGGAAGTGGAACGGAGTGTCTTAACAATAGGTTCCCAAGTCCCCTCTGCCTACCCTGCCACGTGCGGGATACTGCGTGAAGCTGAGTAGAGTAAAGTATTAACTTATTCAAAAATATCTTGGCAAAGTGTTAGTTCTACGGTTGAAAGGCTAAGCCTAACAGTTTTGTTTAATTTCACTGTGACGGCAAGTGTGGTGAGCAAATATTTGAAGCTCTCACTTCTAAGCTAATTAGGAAAGTGGTGATTCCCGTATTACAAAGTACTTTCATTACTTGAATTTTCTTAACATTTTTATAAGTTTTTTTTTAGGTTCACACTGTATCACGCTGCACTTGACAGGGTTCCCAGAGGGAACTTGGGAACCTAGTTAAGATACTTAATTTCAATTATAACATTTCCATTCCGCATAAATAAATCTAGAAAATAAAATTATCCATACATATCTTATTCAATTTAAAATAAAATTTAAAATTTCTTCAAATATTATATAAACAACATTCACTTAAATCAGTCAAAGCCAAGCTTTTGAGCCAAATGAAATAAAATGTATATAAAGAGAAAGACAGATGAAAATCTTTTTATTAATCTAAAATTAGTTGAACTAAGCGTACGAGAATTCCGACTTAGTAGACATAGTAAAGTGGTTAGAGAGCTTATGTTTATTATGGCTAGACAATATTAACCGCTCTAGGTAGAGAGAGCCAACGTCACGCTAAGCTTTAATGATTATAGAGGGAACTTGGGAACCTAGTGTTGCGACACTCTGTTCCCATTGAGAAACTTCCGCTCAGAATTTTTCTCTAAATTTGATACAATGAGGTGAGTGGCGGTTTTTAAGTTTATCAAGTACCGATCGAACCAACCACCTGATGCCATTACAGGTCTCCAAATTTTTATACGAGACCTGTCGTGGCGTAGCGGCACAAGCGTTTGACTGTAACCGACAGGTTCTGGGTTCGATCCCCAGTCGAGGAAATGAAATATTTAATATTTCAATTTAAATATTTAATGTTTTATTTCTTCTCTCTAGTAATAAGGCAAAACGCGGCGTTGAGTTCCGCCATTCAACACGCAATGCCTCAAATTTGGCGGAAAAAAGTGGGGAACGGAAGTGGAACGGAGTGTCTTAACACTAGGTTCCCGGGTTCCCTCTGCCTACCCTGTCTCGTGCGGAACACAGCGTGAAGCTAAAAAAAAACAAATATTCTAATTATTTAGAAAATGTACCAACATTTTCTAACATACACTTAGGTACTTCACTCCTAAAGCGACGACGTATACAACGACGAGGATAAAGTGATAATATCACGTAAATAACGTAATTTATTTTATTAGTGAGAGAGCTTCTTCAATTTGATAAATAAGATTTTTTTGAAAAGCATTTAGGTATTTCTTAGATTTCTTTTTTTGTAAAATTTGTTAGCTTTAAGTTGTATCCTGCATATAAATTCAAATTCAAATTCAAATTTAAATATTTTATACCAAATAAATAGAAAAATGAAGTAAAGAATAAAAGCATTGACTAAGAGAGAGGAAAGAGAGAGCGAAGCGAGGGAGAGAGAGCCGGCGAAGCCGCGGCTTCGCCCGTTTGAATTACATTATTTTGTTTACTAATCGCCAATACTTTCTTGTTCTAATAATATTATAACTTTTTTTTTTTTTTTCAGCTTCACGCTGTATCCCGCACTAGGCAGGGTAGGCAGAGGGAACGGAAGCGGAACCTAGTGTTATGACACTCCACTCCACTTCCGTTCCCCACTTTCCGCCGAATTTGAGGCATTGCGTGTTGAGTGGCGGAACTCAACGCCGCGCTTTGCCTTATTACCAGAGCGAAGAAATGAAACATTAAATATTTAAATTGAAAAATATTAAATATTTCATTTCCTCGACTGGCGATCGAACCCAGAACCTGTCGGTTACAATCACACTCTTGTGCCGCTGCGCCACAACAGGCCCCTAATATTATAACATTTAAGGCAATATTAAGATAAATAACTTAAAAATTAAATATTTAAAATTGACGTAGCTTTTTTTAATTTATTAACCAATTTAAATAAAGCACTAAATGTTGAGGCAGAGAGGCCAACATATTATAGTGAAAACTGCATTTAGGTCTGGTACGCCGTTTCGGAGAGTAGCGCGTACAAACGCACAGCAGACTGTCAAAAATTTTACAAATTACTATTTTGAGCCCAATTAGGTTTTTGAAAAAAAAAAAATATATTGATTTTTTTATGTATTTTAAAACTTTATTATTAATAATATTGATATTTAATGCAAAAACTTAAAAAAAATTTTTTTTCAATTAATTATAAACAATTAAAAATTTGATGAAATTTAAATAAAAATCACGTGACTATAAACGCGCCATGATTGGTCACCATGGTTGTGACGTCATAATGTTATAGCTATTTAATAACAGTACAGCGTTGACAACAAAATGAAATAGATCAAAACACTGCATTCATTATTTTCCTATCAACTGCATTGAGTGAAAACTAACATTATGACGTCACACGCGCTCGGGTTTGTTTGGGAGTTGTCGGCGTGTCTTCGGTACTGGATTCAAAAATTTATTTTTATTATGAAATAACTTTTGAATTATTGCAAAAAATAAAAAAATAAAATAGTTTTGTTATAAAACTAATATATAATCTTTCTATTTATCACAAAAAAATTTTTTTTTCAAAAACCCAATTACATAAACCTTATTATAACCTCTTTAAGATTTTTTTATATATATCTTTCATATACTTCATAGTGATCAGTTACAGATTTTTTTATAAGTATAAATAACCTCGCCCTAAGTTGATTTCTTTTACTCGAAATGCGACGACGCTTAAGGAACATGCTGTCCTAGCACAAGGTTCCCTTACCCTATACTGAATAAATAAAATTCAAATATCTTATTCAAAAAAGAAGGTACAAGTCTCATTAATAAAAAAATCACTAAAATTACTGCCTCAGACCCGAGAAGAACCGGCGCAAGAAATTCAGCGGGATATTTCTAATTTTTCTCAATGAATTATTTACAGTTTGACATTTAATTGACAATGATACCTTTGAAATGGACTGGAGCGAGCCTTTCATTACCAAGTCTTGTCATCATTTATAATATCATTAATTTGGTAATAGCTTTTAACACACTAACGTCTCAAATATCTTAAATTGTTATTTAGAACGTTCTCGGGCGTATTTTAGGTGCCTATTGTAAAACGGTACACATTGTCCCGTAGAAGAACTGCAGATTCGATGCAAAAGAGCTACAAGTGCACTAAGTCTAAGCTATATTTTTAATAATAATATGAGTATATAATCGATAAATTAATTAATATTTTTCTTAACATACATAACATTTTCAAAAATGTATTGAGATGCATCTGTCGATATATTAATTTCTTTATTTTTTCCCATAAATAATCTTTAAAGCCTAAGTTTTAACATAGAAATCAGAAATAACCTAGTGTAACTTAACACTGTGTTAAGTTAATTGAGGGGTGTCAGTTTATTTTGAAATATTGAAGCTATATATAAAATTTTCTTACTTTAAGTACATACGTACTAATACAAAAGTAAAAAAAAATACTTTAAAGTATTTTTTATTATGTTCTATCCTACATTTGTTAAATATTGTCCAATAAAATTTGTTTATTATTTTTTCTCATAATATCTTGGCGGAACTCAACGCCGGACTTGGCCTCGCTACGAGAATGAATAAAAGAAATTAACAAATATTTATTACAAAATACAAATAAAATTAGGTTGTGAAGAATCGAGATGTTTCTTCTTTAAGTGGCGGAACTTAACGCCGTGTTTTGCTTATAGCAGTAGTTAAACTTATCTTTAATTAAAATTGTTCAAGGAATCAAGGAGAGGGCGATAATCAAAGGCAGAATGATGCAATTTCTATTACTTGTATAATTATGTATATTCAATGGTTATATATTAAAACAATGTGTTGGTAAGTCTTCGAGAAACAGATACACTTTAGTATTGATATACAGATAATAAAAGTATATAGAAAATAAAACAAAGGCAGTAAATATTACAATTAAAAAAAAATAATCAAAAATAATACTTTATAAGGAATCCAGGATTTTGGCACAACTTTTTTTTTTTAAAATCAAAAGTCAAATAAATTACAATTTTTAGTATTTTAAGTGTATTATATTCAAGCAAATTGACATATCCATATATAATTTTATAATTTTAATTACTTCTATACTACAGTAACAATGATTTACAAAACAAACAAACGATGTACACACATGGTCTACTGGAATGGAATTACTATCAAAATGTTAATATCGTGGCGAATATTGTGCTGTGTCATGTTCAGTTTTAATTCAATATAAATTAAATTCAATTCCAAAACATGAAAACTCACGTGGAACGAACTATTCATGTTATAACCAAAATACAACCATTTTTAAATCATTTCCATAATTAAATGTACGGTAGAATAATAATGATATAATAATAATGATATTGATCCGTTTGTCACAAGCTATACAGAGTTAAGTAACAAATGAAATATCTAAATGTCAAATAGCTTACTGTTATTAAAAATACATATGATACAATAATTTTATTAACTATTCCACACAAGTTTCCATTAACACCAATTAACAGCTTAAACATCGAAATAATTGTCGTTATCGTCGAAGGGCATTTCCGATCGCTTGCCGAGTCCGAAACTGAACCTGTGGAGGTCTCTCTCCCGTTTTCCTAGGCCGAAATTGAATTTGCTGCTCAGGCGTTTACCTAGGCCGAAATTATAGCTTCTCGCGCGTTTGCCCAGACCGAAGTTGTACAGATGAGGTCTTTTTCCGAGGCCAAAATCGTACATTCTGGCGCGTTTCTCCTCATTGTTATCGTCTTCATTCATTCGCTTTCCGAGACCGAAGCTGTAGGGCCGAGCGCGCTTCTCGTATCCTGCAAGAACGCCTACATTAGAAGTGCTAACATCAAAGCAAAATTATGATGAATCGAGAATATATTACAAAGAAAAAGGCCTTTAATTCTTGCTGTGAAAGGGATTTGTAAAATCTTCAGATCTTTAGTGATTTAATCGTAGATCTTGAAAATTGCTGAATTTGCGTTAATATGGCAATCGAAGTGACAGTTAATTTATGTTGAAATGGTTCTTTTTAAATTATTTTAATTAGAATGACTACTTCAAGTCACGTATAGTTAACATAGGGATATTTTTCATAACAGAATAATTTCTATTCACACGAATTTTCGAAAGCTTCGAAGCTTTTCTTCGAAAATAAAATTATATTTCATTCTAAGCTTCACGCTGTACTCGTGGCAGGGTAGGCAGAGGGAACTTTCGAACTTAGTTTAAAGACACACTGTCCCACTTCTGTTCCTCACTTTCCGCCGAAATTGAGGCATTGCGTGTTGAGTGGCGGAACTCAACACCGCGGTTTGCCTTGTAACCAGAGCGAAGAAATGAAAACATTAAATATTTAATTTGAAAATATTAAAAATTTCATTTCCTCGAGTAGGGATCGAACCTACAGCCTGCCGCTTACAGTCACACGCTTGTGCCGTTGCGTCAGAACAGGTCTCAAGCCTAATTATACAAAAAAATAAAAATTGATTTATTTATTTTTGATTATTTTGCATTAGGTTTTTGAGTGAAGTGTGTATGTCCTAAAAGAATAAATCGATTTGAGTGCTTGTGTTACTTAGCTATATTTTATATTAAGAATTTTCCCTTTTCTTATTTCCGCCAAATTTAAAGCATTGTTTGTTGATTAGTGGAAATAACTTGAAAATTAAACCTTACATGTATATAAAAATCTCAGCTATAGCTACATATTATGTATAAAAGGATGTTTATCGAAACACATAAATTGAGGGTCTCGGGACGCAGCGGGATTCCATATGTCTGTAACGGTTTAGTTCACACTTAGGGGAATTACATTTTAGATTTTTTTTTCTTCGGTCAAGTAGACATAACGCGGTGTTGAGTTTCGTCAGGTCTGAGTCACGTAACACTAGGTTCCCGTAGGTCATCGTACTTTGGGTCGAATACAGGTTAAAAATGATAAATAAATTGAGCGGAAATAATACCTGGCGCATCATCATACTGATCAAAGACCTCAGCATATCCTGTTTGGTCTACATCATTGGGGAATTCTTCTTCTGTTTGCTCTTCGTCAACTGACCGCTTGCCAAGACCGAAAGAGTAGGGTCGGGATCTATAAATAGAAAATATATATTAATTTATTTACTTAACTCTTCCATTTTGAAGCCATTGAACTTAAAGTTAAAATTTCAAGGCAGCACTAAGATGATTTCTTGAATGTGTTACGGGGGCAGAACATCTGAATTTTCGATTCGATGTCTTAACATTTACGACGCTTGTCAACATGTACGTGTTTGCTTTTACTTTGGAAATTAAATATGTAATATTTTAATTCTCTCGCTCTGGTAACAAAAAACAATAATAATATTGATATGACAGGCAAAACATGATATTGAGTTAAGCCATTCAACACGCAATTTCTCAAATTAAGTGGAAAGTGGAGAACAGAACGGAGTATCTGAACACTAGGAACCTAAATTCCTCTGCCTATTGGAAGATGGAAAAAAAGGTTTATCTTTAAGATCCTGAACTTATTCTACAAATCAATTGAGCATATTTAAGAAACTTAATATTGGAAAATATTAATATACAATTATTTATTACCGTTTCCCCAAGCCAAAGTTGTAAACTGGAAGCCTTTTGTACTCAGATACGTAGCTGTAGGCCCGTTTGCCTAAACCAAAGTCGTAATGAGGAGATCGTTTCTCCAGAGGAGATACGTGGTCTGGAACAGGTTCTTGATGCATTTGGTCGTTTTGTGGCACTTCCGGTGTGCACACCACCGCGCCTACCACCAGGAGAATCACGAGAGAAGTGTAGATCATTCTGTGAAAAAATACTACTATTAGTATTTTAGTACATATAATTTAATTATAAATGATATTGAGGGTGGAGAGGATGGAGGTGGAGGACTATATGCTGTGTTTGGTTTACTGAACAAGGAAATAAAAAAATCACTTCTCCAAGTGGAAATGTTAATCAGTAATCTGCTTCCGTTGCGTTTCTAGTCAGATACTTAACCAAATTTAATAACTTAAAATACTTTATAAAGCTTAACTGATACGATTCAAAATATTAAAGGTATATAAGCCTCAGGAGTATTGTTGTACACATAGCATTACTGTTTTACGATAGTCTGTAGGGGGCCTAATCGCGTTTATTAAAGACCCCATGATGTCTAAGGTTATTAGAATGATTATTTATTAGTACAATATATGATTTATTTATTTACTTATTTTAAAGTAATACAATGAATTAAATTTAATTTATAAAAATGTTTCATACTGTATCCTTATGTTTAAACGGTCCGTTCTGCTCGCACTTTCCAATTTTAGTGACAAGGTTAGGAAACGCAAACGTTCGGAGGCTTCGAAACCACCTCCCATCCCCGTTTTAGTAAAAAGACAAAGCGTGGCGTTTAGTTTACCCTAGGTGAATTAGATGCAATCTCATGAAAAAAAATGGGGAGAAAAATGGAGAACAAAGTTTTAACGCTGTACCCCACATAGGTAGGCAGGTGAAACCTGGAAACGTTACTATATTATTTTATTATTATCATTTATTATTCACTTCACGCTGTATCCCGCTCATGGCAGGTTGGGCAGAGGGAACTTGGAAACCTAGTGTTACATCGAAATTGAGGGATTGCGTGTTGCGGAGCTCAAAGCCACACTTTGCCTTCTTACCAGAGCAAAGAAATGAAAATATTTTAATTGAAAATATCAAAGATTTCATTTCCGTGAGTGGGGATCGAAGCCATAACCTGTCGTGTACAGTTACACGCTTGTGCTGCGTCACCACAGGCCAACAACAGCACATCAAACGTAGTGTTAAGATGTTACGATTTTATTGATCTTTTTCCCACCGCTAAAATTTGAAGGCATTGCATGTTGAGTGACGAGACACACCGCTGCCCATATTCTCGAGTGTGGACAGAACCCACAATCCCACCAGAACACCCTATCATCTGGACTAGCCCCAGTTGTTATGATTTCAACTACTGATATATCTATTGAGATATCTATTGAGATAATCATATTGTATCACTACCTCAGTATCTATACCCAACGCAGATCAAAAACAATTTGATTATCAACCGCCACCTTTGCAAACCAAATATTGATAAAATCAATGTCGGATCAAAATTTAATATCACTATTAATTTTCACGGTTAAACTAATTAATTTATTTGGAATCTCAGTTTAAGTTTAAACCAAGTAAAGGGGACAATGGGGGGGAAGGGGACAGCTGGCGTGTGATAATTGACTAAGTTATTGAATAGACAAATTTAAATTTCCAATCAAAGTCTTGAACTTTGTCAAGGTAGATTGTAAAATGATTTACCTGTATTTCTTACTATTAAGAGGGCACTATTTTCATTTTTTTTTCTCTGTATGTGTATGTGTATGTTTTGTTTAAATTGGTTGATAAATAAAAAAAATACGTCAATAACAAAATATTAATTTTAAAAAATTCTACAATTTCTTTTATTCATTTGGCTGAAAGTTTAGTTTTTAATGTATAGATAGATATTGTTTTTAAAGTGATATTTTCATTAGAACAAGAAAGTAATTAATATAAATTATAATATATTATAATTTGGTATGAAATAAACTAGTGTAATTCAAGCGCCGAAGCCACGAGTGTGTCGCTTGTATTAAGTTTTTCATTTCTTCGAGTGAGGATGACCAATATGTCTTAAAAAGTGAAAAGTGGAGATCGGAATCAAGCGTCTTATCGCTATGTTCCCAAGTTTCCTTTATCGACACCGCCATGATGTAGGATGTAGGGTGAAGCATAAATATAAATTTCATTTTTCGAAGAAAAAAAAAAAACAAGAAGAAAAATATTAAAAGATATCACAGAAAGTGCAACTGCATTTTATCAAAAGAAAAATATTTCAACGTCTCACGCCCATACAAAACACATAAGATAGAATTTTAAACGAGCATCGTGTCTGTTTCAAAATGAATTTTCGTATACTTATAAGGTGGAAGCGCGAGCAATTCTCGCCCTTACCGTTGACATTTCAGATTTTTCTTCTGAACGGTTGGAGAATCTAAAAATAAATAGTTCTTTACAAACTATTTTTAAATGCTGCGTTGGAATTTTCAATTTAAAATGAACAAAGTGTTAACACTTAAATGTTTTTCTTGTTTCAGACCTGAGTTAGTATGGAATAAACACTAGCCGAAATTAAGTTAATATATAACTCAACATGCAATGCCTCAATTTCGTCAGAAAATGGAAAACGGAAGTGACTTTATGGGAACGGAGTGTTAAGCTAACACTCCGTTCCCATAAAGACATTAAGATTCCAAATTTCCTCTGCCTATCGAGTTCGGGTTACAGCGTCCACTGGGTAATAATATAATGTTACTTTTTTCTAGCTTCACGCTCTTTCCCGTATAAAGAAGGATAGGCAAAGTGTACCACAGCGCCGCGTTTTGTCTTATTGCCAATACGAGTAAAAGAAAAAAACTTACTTACTTACTTACTTTTACTTAGCTTCACGCTATATCCCTAGCGGGGTAGGCAGAGAGAACGGAGCGCCAAACGCTACGGTCTCGGCATACCTCTTTCGCCTCGTCCGCTGTCATCAACCTCTTCATACATGCCCTCCGGGGGGTCATGCTTTTTACGTGACCTTCCTCCAGTATCGTCGATACTGTGTTTTCGAAGGTCAACCGAGGTCTCCCCCTCCCTCTCTTACCACTCACTTTTCCTTCATAAATCTTTTTTACCATTCTTTCTTCACTCATTCGCTCGACGTGCCCAAACCACCTGAGCACGTTCTTCTTCATTCTCACTGTGACATCCACGCTAGTACCTGCCATTCTGTGTATTTCTTCATTGGACATGCGATCAGATAAACTGACTCCGCATATCCGACGAAGAGATCGCATCTCTACAGCAATCATCTTTCTTACATTCTTCTTCTGTAATACCCACGTTTCGCTGCCGTATAACAGTGTCGATACCAACACTGCATTGTGTACGGCCAAACGCGCAGCTATGCTGACGTTTCGCCGTCTCAACAATGCAGCTAAGGCACCGTTAACTCTGTTACCGGCAGCAATACGCCTTTCCACATCCATTTCGTATCTACCGTCTCTTCAAACATACTTCCCAGATATACTACCTCATTCACTTGTTCTAATATCTTGTCATTTACACTGACCTTGCAAACTGTTCTTTCTTCATTTCTTTCAAATACCAGAACCTTCGTCTTATTCGCATTCAGGCTTAGACCATTATTCGCATATCCTTCTTTCAGAGTGGTAACCAATGCCTGCAACTCGCTTTCTGATGATGCAATAAGCACTGCATCATCTGCGTACAGCAGGCAATTCAGGCAGGCAAAAGAAAAAAAATGCCCGATTATCGTATTTACAGTTAGAAACGGAATAGTTTTTCACGATTATACTGAGATATCACTAAAAAGGACCTGGTGATGTTCCAACATTATATTTTTAAAATATTAAATATTTAATTATTTTTCTTAAAATATTAAATAATAATAATAATAATACTTTATTGCATTTTACATTTTGTATGGGATAACATTTCACATATTCAACATATTGTTATACATATATACGGTAAATGTGCAACGGCGGCCTTATCACTAAAAGTGATCTCTTACAGGCAACCGGTACTATAGAACTAATATTATAGAAAGCAGAATGGTGCAAAAAGTATCACATTATATTTATATTTGTACATTATAAGATATTTGTTTGGGAAAAAAATATAAAATAAATAAAAATAATATACACTGTTTTGATTTAGCTGAATTATAAATATACATAATACATACATACACACATACATATACACATACACAAACATACATATATACTTATATACATATATATACCAAAACAATATATAAAACAACCTGTTGCGCCTACAGTTATACGCACGTGCCACTGCTCCACGATAACGTATATATACATATAATCTTTCCTTTCAAATCACTTGTATACCTATTAGAGAAAACCGCATCAAAATCCGCAGCTTAGTTTGATAGATAGCTGACACAGGTGTTAAGCGACTTAAATCAGTAACGCCATCTTATACATGACTATAGAATCTAATTAATTTTCCATACAAATGTTTGAAATATACACATAATTAAACGAAATTTAGGCGTATACCATGTAGTATTAAGTCTCTCTAATATCCGTCATGGTGTAGTGGTACACGCGACCGTCAATGCGATGGACTTGTGTTCGATTCTTAGTCAGGGCAAGGAATTATTAATATTTTTAATATATCGCAGTAGTAATAAGGCAATGCGTGTCGTTATTCCGCCTTTCAACACATAAGGCGTAAAACACTGTGGTTAGTTTACCAATGTCTACCCTTTTAGATGAGGGGTACGGTGTGAAACTAAAAAAAATACTCAGCTTCACGCTGTATCCCGTACTTGGCAGGGTAGGCAGAGGGAACTTGGGAACTTAGTGTTAAGACACTCCGTTCCCGTTCCGTTCCCCACTTTCCGCCGAATTTGAGGCATTGTGTGTTGAGTGGCGGAACTTAACTTCGCGTTTTGCCTTGTACCAGGGCGAAGAAATGAAAACATGAAATATTTAAATTGAAAATATTGAATATTTCATTTCCTCGAGTGGGGATCGAACCCACAATCTGTCAGTCACATTCACACGTTTGTATCGTGGATCCACGACAGATCTCAAATAATAACTTAATTTTTTTGCACTTTATTAGTGCTGCTTCACTGGATAGGTGAAGGGAACTTGGGAACCCCATTTCCGTCGAATCTTAGACATTGCATGAGTGGCTGATCTTAATGCGGCACTTTGCCGCTGCCAAAGCAAAAAAATAAATCATAATTTATTTCATTTCATTTCCTCTTGTGGTTATCGAACCCCCGACCTGTCACTATTTTATAAACATTTTCTATATAAAGTTGACACTATTCTATAGAAAATACTGTATAAAGTCTTTCTATCAGGAATTCAATAGATAATTGGCCATTAAAATACGTTCTAAGGATGAGCGGAAAATTGAGCATTGAATATTGATATCTAGATATTTACTAACAATGTGTCGTTATATGTGTTTAATGACCAAAAATACTTTTACGCCTTCGTAGCGCTATTAGAAAGTATTTACGTAGTATTTATAACATATTTAAACTAATATTCCACATTTAGAATAGAAAAATACTTTCTGTTTTGAAAAGGTATATAAATTTGAATATAGCAGGATTAGATCCCGCGCCTCTTTAAAAAACCGCCCGTCGCTCTGACCAACTAAGCCATACGTTCTTTTCTAGATACGTTGAAATTCTTATACGTTTATTGCATACTTAATTATGATGTTAGCATCGCTGTAGTGTTTTTCTAAAAAAAATACTTATTTACGTAGTACTTTATTATATATAAAATAGTTATAGATTATTTTTTTTTATTTTTAGAAAATATTTATGTTTAACACCATGTTCCCGAGTAAAATAAAAAAAAAAAAAAAAACATGAGTCTTTAAAAAAATACTTACTACAAAAAAAAGATTTATTTATAATTTCAATCAACGATAATTAAAAAAAAAACAGTAAGTTTTTTTTTTAAATAATCTATTGACACTGAGCACTTTATGCTACCTTGCATTATTCTTTAAAATCGCGTTCAAAGTTTACGTTTCGAATGTACATAGATATATACTTTGCTTTGTATAATAGATGTTAGCTGCCTTGATTAAATGTAAAATAGTATATACGATACGGTATTGAACCCCACACCACCAGTCTTTCCTTGCCTTAGTGGCACGAGCACCCCAACTGGCTCTTATTTAGTATCGCGCACAGGTAGGGGGAACTTGGGAACATAGTGTTAAGACACTCAGCTCCGATCAAGAAGCTTTCGTTCCCCACTTTTATCAGGCATTACGTGTTGAGTGGTGGAACTCAACGCCGCGCCTTGCCTAAGCTAAGAAATGAAAATATTAAATATTTCATTACTTCGAGAGGAGTCGTTAATGATTATTGTTTATTATTTTTCATTAAAAATATATTTTTTATAATATTATTACTTTCATTCGATTTGGATATAAGAACTATTCATAGATTATTTGTCAAGTATTCTGAGAAGGTCGGAGTTAAGTAGACAAGAAGTATTATGAAATAGCGCACGTGGGTGTTTGCGGTAAGGTAATCCGATACAAGAATGATTGAGAAAATATACTATGTCACGTGTCATATCCATGAAAAAAACATAGTAATTACTAAACTTAAATTTAAAAAGCGTATAAAAATTTTGAACGAAGCAGGATTTGAACCCGCGTCTCTGGAAAACCGTTCCAGCGCTCTGATCAACTAAGCCATTCGTTCTCACCAAGCTCCGTCGAAATTCTTATACGCTTGTTACAAAGGTTACGCAGGTTCAAATCCTGCTTCGTTCAAAATTTTTATACGCTTTTTAAATTCAAATTTAGTATTTTGTGTCCTAAGTGTGGAATAACACTTTAAAACATAGTAATTACCTATTTTTAGTAGTTACTGGAGTAACTACTCTTAGTACACTTTTTGAAAATAATTCGTCTTGAGTATATTGCCATGGGTACAGTTTCGTTTGTAAGATGATAAAATATTTTTTCAATATTATAGACAAGTTGAGGCTGAGTGAGGCCTGTCGTGGCGCAGCGGCGCAAGCGTGTGACTGTAACCGACAGGTTCCGCCACTCAACACGCAATGCCTCAAATTGGGAGGAAAGTGGGGAACGGAGTGTCTTAATACTAGGTTTCCGGGTTCCCTCTGTCTACCTTGCCTCTTGCGGGATACAGCGTGAAGCAAAAAAAAATGGACAAAAAGATCTATGAAACAAATTTAACCGAATTATTCGCCTATATTGTGATTTTTTGTAAATCTGACGTTATGAACACTTTACAGTAGTCCGCGGTCACTCGTGGTGGTAGACTGAGGTGGCATTCGTTTGTTAGTTGACATAATTGTTATATCAAACTACCGCCAACGATTTCCTTTCCTTTTTGCTTTATGGTGTGGTGGATGTGAACTTAACTTTTTGTGAGTGGATCCCAGAAGATAAAAAGTTTCCATCTTAAAATAACTCTGAATATACACGATTAGGCCGGTCAAATTTATTTCATTTAAAATATTGTAGATAATATTATTAATCCATAGGAGATAATTAATAAAAAATGTATAATTAAATGAAAATATCCTTTGTAAAGGCACAAGCCAGTTTTTATAACTAGCAACATCCGTTAGAAACATCGTTATTGTAGTTTCTTTGAGATATTAATGAAATAATAGTGCGGCTTAAGAAGATTATGTTAAAGGCATCTGAGAATCTTGTTTGAACTTTTTTTAGTTTATATTATATATATCTTTATAAATACAGGTCTTACTTGAGAAAAGAAATATTAATATTTTCTTAAATTTGGCGGGAAGTGGGCATTGCAACTGAGTGTCTCAACACTAAGTTTTCTGTGCCCATCTTGCCATGTGTGGGATACATAGTGAAGCTGAAAAAATATTTTTTTCTTAATTTTATCGCACAAGTAAAAAGAGAAACTGCAATTTTGAGTTAAAGTTTCGGTTTCCGTTAAAAAAAATAGATACGTTTATGGTCCAATTAACGCCATATCTCAGATAATTGACTGAAATTGCTAAATGGAAGAAAACATAATTCCGTTTTCATTCATAAAATTTTCCGCGTGATCTCAACGGGAACCTAGTGTAGGTTCCCAAGTTCCCTATAAAACACTCCGTTCTATTCCTCACTCTCCACAGAAATGTAACCAGACCGTAGAAATATTAATAAATATGTAATTTCCTCAATTGAAGATCGAACCTGTGGGTTAAAGCATACGTATTACGTAGGAAAGTTCCGTAATAGTGTTTTCTGTTTCTTGGCAAACTTAGAATATTTTTGGTCAAACAAATACAAGATTGTAAAAGCAAACATTAAACCTAAGAACCAAACCTTAGCTAAGAAACTGTAAATAACTTTTTAGATAAAAGAAAATTCATTTAGGAGATACGGTGCTACAACTCGAGACACATACAAACAGACAGATCAAGCTCAACACCCCTCTTTTTGAATTGGTGGTTAAATACGAAACTACAGATAGGCAATGTAATATTATTAGTATACTTTAAAAAAATCCAATGAACCGTGCTAAAGTTATAATAAAATGTCAACATCAGCCTCAGATAAGGAAATCAGTAATGAGATCTGCAAAAGCGAAAGTATACGTATTATTTAAACTGTACAAGTTTACATTTATATGTATATAGTTTTATCTATTCACGCTATATCCCGCATATAGCAGAGGTAGAAGATATTTTTCAGATACTTAGTTCCCAAATGTCGAGGCGTAATTCAACGCCGCGCATTGTTTTATTAGAGTACGGAAAAAAATGCTTGTATTTATTGATGTAAGAATGTGATTCAATATGATCGTTTCATAGTCACTTAGGGTTCTGTAAATCAAAAGGAAAAAAAGAAACCTTATAAGATGACTTTGTTCATTCAAAATCATTTATTTCAAGATTGCGTTGAGTACCAACTTGAAGTTAATATTATATATTAGTGCTGAAATTAATATAAAAAAAAACCCAAAAAGACAATTTTATCGGTAGTAGTTCAGTTCATCCAAATTGAATTGATGTGTCGGCAAATGAAGTTGTAAAAACGTAGCGGGATTCGAACCCGCGTCTCTTATGATATGTTTTCTACGTAAGCATTTTTCCTTCCTAAGTGTGGATGAAATTTTGCAATATCAGTAAGAATATTTGTGATTATTTTTTCTATGCAATAATTATAAAATTTCATTGTCTTTTTCATACCATTGCAATATTATTTTTTAGGTTACGGTACATTAAAAAGATCACATGTAACATGTCAGAGTATATCACGCAGATTAGTACAGTGAATAGGAAATTTAAAATTTTCAATATTCGATCTCGAGTGCAGTTCCGCTTGTTAGGTTTGTAATCTATTGCGGTTATCATACAGATATGTATGTGATTTTAAAATTGTGACGTAAAATGAATATAAGTGCTAAGTATAAAGAATTCTATTGATATTACAAATGTAAATGTTTGTGTGTGTAGATGTTTGTTCCATTTTCACGCGAAAATGACTGAGATGATTTAGATTTAACATTATAGTAATACTCCGTATCCCGCACACGGCAGGGTAGGCAGAGGGAACTTGGGAACCTAGTGTTAAGACACGCCCTTTTACCAGAGCAAAGACATGACAATATGAAATATTTCATTAGAAAATATTAAATATTTCATTAGAAAATATAAAATATTTCATTTTTTCGAATAAGGATTGAACCCACAATCTATCACGTATACAGTCACACGCTTGTGCTCATTCATAACGTTTTTCCAGTATGTCTTTAAAGTATGTACGATTTTTTTTCACGTTAAATTTACAAGTACCTCAATACAAATATATACTTAAATTTAATCTTTAAATAGAATCATGAAAGTATCACTCCAGGGACTAACCCAATATAGTTAATTGCCCAAACGACACGCGAAGTAAACAACGAACTAGAATTTATTACGGATATTTTCTACTATTCTATAATTGTATAGCGTCTGACTGTAAATAAATTAATGGAGAATGAATTGTACTCGTTACCCAGTTATGGGAAGATGGCGGAAGGAAAGGCGGCGTTGAGTTCCGAAACTGTACCCTAACGGAAGATTTCCTTAGAAAGGGTTGACGCTATAGTAAGGGTTACGGTCCGGTTTCATTTTATTTTCAGCTTCACGATCACTTCAGGATATATTCCTGAACATAACATGGTAGGCTTAAGGAAGCATCGGTCATTACCAAAGCGAGGAAAATGAGAATATTGTGATAATACGAGTGGAGATTTGTCTGACCCACAATTAAAGAAGTGTTTTAGTTTTTCATTGAAAATGCTAAATATATCATTGCCTCGAGTGGGGATCGAACCTAAAACCTGTCGTTACAGTCACACGCTTGCGCCACTGGGTCATGATAGGCCTCAGTATGAAATAGATATTTATTGAAAGGGTCTTCACTATAAGTGGTTTACGAGAAGTAGCATCTACATATATCGTTCTGTACTTCATGTCGTGTTTACTGCAAATAGAAACTGCTTATAGCCTTTAAAATTTAATATTCAAGAGCTATGTTAGCCCATACATACAGGCTCATACATACAGGCACGGCCATTGATGCTTGTAACTGTAAACTATAGGTTGTGGGTTCGATCCCAACTCGAGGAAATGGAATATTTAGCATTTTCATTTCTTCGCTTTCATAAAAGACAAAAGGCGGCGTTGAGTATCGCCACTTAACACACAATGTCTTAAATTTGGTGTGGAGAACGTTTTTTAATAGTAATGTAGTGTCTTAAACCGGGTTCCTGAATTGCCTCAGTCTTCCATGCCATGTGAAGCTAAACTTTAAACAAAAAAAAAATATACGTGTAACGTAAAAAATATACGTGTAAAAAAATATAAGTGAATTTGAACTTGCACCTCGGTGCACTTACTACGCGTAGGTGCCCAGTACAATTGGTCTACGTCGCCGTGATGTCCTTAAACATCGATATTGATAGATTATCTAAACGTTCCTGTACGTGATTTTCGCTTGATAATTAAATGAAATAAAACATATGTGTTTCAGAATAAACTAGTTTAGTAAAAAACGACGTTAAGCTCTGTCACTCACAACGAAAATCTTCAAAATAGTAAATTAATGAATATGAAATGAATCAATAACCGTTTACACAAAAAAAGGGTTCCTAGGAAGTCTTCGTGCCCTTGAGAACAAGTATGTAAATATATGTTGAAAGCTATAAAGCTCAAGAAAAGTTGAGAAAAAAAGGAGAACGAGCTTTTTATTGAAGTTCCATGTCAAACAACTTATATTGTTGAGATTGTAAACTATGCGACGTTACTCAAGTTAGCGAGTTGAGATGCACTTTTGTTCAAGTTGAGAACATTTATAGCTGTAAAAGTTGAAAATGATATTTTTTATTGAACTTTCTTGTAGAGGCGAAAATGGGGCACTATAAACGCAAGGTTCTGGGCTCGGTCCCCATTCAAGGAGATGAAATATTTAATATTTTAAATTAAATATTAAATGTTTTCATTTCTTCACTCCAGTGACAAGGCAAAACGCGGCGTTAAGTTCCGACACTTAATACTTTATGCTTTAAATATACTGGAAAATGGGGAATAAAACAGAGTGTCTTAACACTAGATTCTCAAATGTGATAGGTGAGCCATAATATGGTTTTATAGACCAAAATTTGGTAGAAAATTGTGATAGTGATTTTCAAGCCTTATTTTTATACTTTGAACACTAATCCTTATGGATAAAAAAAAAATTATCAGCAAGACTATTAAATGAAAATAAACTTTGCCCTTATTAGTATGTTGTTTGGATGCATGGTGAAAGAAATACGGGATTAATTAACACGCAAGGCGCCTCTATCGCTCGACGTAAGGTATTTTTTACTAATAATATAAGTGAAGTACATATTTTTTGGAAACCCGACGTTTCGAACACTTTACAGTAGTCCGTGGTCACGGGTAGACTGAGATGGCATTTGTCTGTCATTTGATATCATTATTATATCGAACTACCGCCAACGATTCCTTAATAGGGACCCGGGAACCTAGTGTTAAGACACTCCGTTCCACTTCAGTTCTCCACTTTCCGCTGAATTTAAGGTATTGCGTGTTGAGTGGCGGAACTCAACGCCGCCGTGGTTTTAAACGTTGTATATAAAAATGTAATTGTATTACTTAGACAGTAAATTAAATAAAAAGTTAAGATTTTCATTATTTTTCCCTTAATCTTTTTTTTCTATGTATACAATACAATGAAATATTTATAATTCAACTTTATAGTTACTCTCCGTAAAAAAAAAACAATCTCCTGCCCAGAGTTACTATCTAATGCGGACGAAGTCGCTGGTAACAGTTAGTCTTTTGTATGAATATAAATTTCCATTTTTTTATTTAGTTTCATTGCCAAGATTTCATAATTAATATATCTACGGGAAGTACATTATAGATTTAGATAAACGCCATGGGTACTTCTCGTGGACCTATAGTTGGTGGGAACCTGCAATACAAATAAGGCAAAAAAAAATTACATGCTGTATCCCGCTCATGGCAGGATAGGCAGACTGGGAACTTGGGAACCTAGTGTTACGATACCCCGCTCTACTTCCCACTTTGTGCTGAGTTTGAGGCATTCCGTTTTGAGTAGCGGTATTAAACACTTAGATAGCTATTTATATATATTTTTTATACTATCATACGCACATATCTTGGAAAGTCGCTTTTGGTACTTTAAGTTCAAATAGAACTCCAGATAATAGGTATGTTACGTTATTTTTACGATCCAACTCGAGCGATTTACAGCTTGCTAAGTAAAACGACGTGAAGTGGTCGGCATAAACACATACTATATCTTTTCAGATCTTCATTCATCATTATAGATAATCAGGCTGTAGGTTCGATTATTGTTTACGGTTATTTTTAATTGAAAGAAATCAATAGACCGCTTTATGCTATTTCCTTCATAGAAGGCAGAGAAAACAAAGTGTTGAAACATGCCGTTCCTTTATTTTCACTGAAGGCTGAATTCTACACCGTGCTGAGTATACCAGGGCTGCAAATGAAGTTTATTTGCATAATTTCCTTTGTTACCAGTCAGTCTCCTATTTTCACGATAGCGTCTAAAAAAAACTTCCCGTCTGCCTAAAATACGAAAGCCGATTTTCTTGTTAAGCAAGATATTATTTAAGATTTCATTAAAAATACCTGAGGCCTATCGTGACGCAGTGGCACAAACGTGTGAATGTAAACGAGAGTTTTTGGGTTCGATCTTCACTCAAGTAAATGAAATATTTAATATTTTCATAGGCACGCTGTATTCCGAATGTCAGGGAAACTAGACTTAAGACACTCCGTTCCACTTCCGTTTCTCTATTTCCGCCGAAATTCCGTCACTCAACACGCAATGGTTTTGTTGCGTGTTCAGTGGCAGAGCTCAACGCCGCAATAATATTTTCAATTTTTTTTTTCGCTTTGGAAATAAGAGCGCAGCGTTAAGTTCCTCCACCCAACACACAATTCCTCAATGTGATAAAAATAACAATGAAATAAAAAAAACAAAAATTAAAATCTTCATAAGATTTTAATTATTAAAGTTACACACTTTTGCCCAGTAGGCTTTTTTTTATAAAACGATGCGTTTATAAAACTTCCAGTATCACAGTATAGAGGATCGAGATGAGAGATAAGGCAGGATTGCTGATATTGAATTTTTTTAGATAGAGATTTCCCTTATCAAGGTATTTTGAAACAAGTAATTCGAAACAATACATTTTTTTTAATATAATAATTGTTAACAAGTTGGCAATGGCTTGAAATGGCCAGTGTTAGCGTATTTAACGACAGCAAAAAGAATAAAAATATTTTTACTTTCTTTCAAGCTCTATACCATGCCATGGGCAGTGGAGAACAAGTGGAGTGTCTTTATAGGAACAGAGAGGATTAACACTAGGTTCCCAAATTCCCTCTGCTTAGTACCCCCGAACTTAGTTTGGCTATGCGCAGGATACAGCGTGAAGCTAAAAAGTAAAAATATTACTAGTGCCAATGGACACAGAATTTAAATCAATATTTTACAAGTGTTATACGTACTTAAGTATAAATAATAAAACAAATTATATATATATATATATATATATATATATATATATATATATATATATATATATATATATATATATATATATATATATATATATATATATATATATATATATATATATATATATATATATTTGTGAGTTGTATCTACTGAAGATAATTTGATGAACGTTGTACCGCTTCTATACAAATATAGTTATAGTTTCTGAGAATATATATAGTTTCTGAGAAATTAGTAGAAAAACGTACAAATACAAATATACAATATAAACAATATTAAAGTGTTTGTATGTTGCACATATGTACATACTTTGTATGTCATGTAAATCATCATACAAAAATCAATAAACCCTAGGTGGAATATCGAAAGTGAAAATTTTAATTCCATTTAACAATGTTCTGAACTACTAATAGGGATAATTTGACTGTAACGTTTAAAAAAATATATATTTTTATGTTTTTTGACATTCACACTGTATCTCGCACAAGGCAGAGTAGGCAAAGGTAACCCGGGAACCTAGTATTAAGACACTCCGTTCCACTTCCGTTCCCCACTTTCCGCCGAATTTGATTAGATATAGTATTGTGTGTTGAGTGGCGGAACTCAACGCCGCGCTTTGCCTTATTACCAGAGCGAAAAAATTTAACATTAAATATTTAAATTGAAAATATTAAATATTTCATTTGCTCGACCGGGGATCGAGCCCAGAACCTGTCGGTTACGCACGCTTGTGCCGCTGCACCACGACAGGCCTCATTATATGTTTTTCAAGGCGTATATCGTTCTCGTGCAACGCACCATTCCACTTTCGATACTTTACCTAGACTCAACCAAAATATTACGCCATTCAAACAAAATCATTCTCTTTTAATACGGTTAATACAGAAATCATGACGAATTTACTGCTAAAAACCAAAAATAAAGTTAAACCACAGGTATATCGTATTACATACCGTATGGTTTCCTTTTGCGGTAACATTGTGAATTAAAATGTATTTTTTTTAGCTTCACGCTCTATCCCGCACATGAAACATGTATATCTAGTGTTAAGACACTCCGTTCCCATTAATTCACTTTCGTTTCCGACTTTCTGCCGAATACGAGCTGAGCACGATGCTTCTGTAGCACTTTAACGTTTTAAATATATTTGGTTAAGGGTTCGATTCCCGTACGCTCACTCACTACTTAATACACATATCTTCAAGAGTTTGGAAAGTGGAGAATAAGTGGAGTGTCTTTATAGGAACAGAGAGACTTAACACTAGGTTCCCAGATTCCCTCTGCTTAGTACCCCCGAACTTAGTAGGGTATGTGCGGGACACAGCGTTATGCTAGAATCAGAATACATTCTTTCATTGCTGTCAGACAAATATTAGACAAAATGTAAATGAATTTGTAAAGTTTACGGCCGTCTTTAATAGTAAGATACAATGTTTGTTTTATTCATGATATTTTATCTTCATGATAAGTTTTGTTTAAAATTTAAATATTACTTAATGTATTCAATAGGAATATCGTAATTGCGATAAGTCATACTAGAGAAAATAAAACATTTATTAGTTTAGCTCTTGTAACAAGACAAAGCGCGGCGTTAAGTTCCGCCGTTCAGCATGTATTGCTTCAATATTGATGGCTTGTTGTGTAGAACCGTGTGTCTTGACACTAGGTTCCCAAGTTCCCTCTGTCACCCTGCAATGTGCGACAGAGCGTGAACCTAAGAAAACAATAGATCTTTTTTGTATTACAAACAAAGAAAAAATAATCATTTTAACTGAATCTCTTTTCAACATTAATTCTCCTATCGTTTACATACATCTCTCTCTACCATAAAATGTCCTGGGCTTGTTGTCTAAATAGCAGCATAAATTGATAACAGAGAGCACAATCACTATGATTTTATTTACACAAATTACCCTTGGTTAGTCAAAATGCATGTTTCAATTTTGTATTATATGTATCCTGCACGAGGCAGGGTAGGCAGAGGGAACCCGGGAACCTAGTGTTAAGACACTCCGTTCCACTTCTGTTCCCCACTTTCCGCCGAATTTGAGGCATTACGTGTTGAGTGGCGGAACTCAACGCCGCGCTTTGCCTTATTACCAGTAATTTTGTATTATCTATTTATAAATATAAATACGTGTAAGCGACATGATATTTTACAAGGTTCTGTTATTGAGCGACGGAACTCAACGCCGCGCGTTATCCAACTATATTTAAAAAATCGAAAGTGCTACTAATGAAACAAAAAAGATGTTTTTTTTTGTTGAGACCACAATAAAGAAATGTATACGTAAAGTAAATGTAAAATTGACATTTGTTTGTGTAACATTTAAAAGTCATTAACTTACACTATTATTGGTGAGCACGCCTACAACGTTTACGCGTTACGAAGCATGTTTTACATATTACATAAAAAAGAGGCCTTTCGTGGTGCAGTGGCATAGTCGAGCGACTGCAAACACAACAAATTGTGGGTTCGATTTCCATTCAAGAAAATAAAATATTTGATTTATTAATTTATTCGCTCTGGTAACAAGGCGAAGCGCGGCGTTAAGATCTGCCGGCGCGACAAGGAGTTGCTTGCTGCAAGCAATGTCTCAAATTCAGTGGAAAGTGGGGAGCAAAAGAGTGGGGACGCAGTGTTCTAACACTACTTCCCCATGTACCCTCTACCTACCATGCCAGATCGTGAAACTGAAAGAAAAATAGGCTGTCGTCGTATAATGGTAAAACCAGTAATTGTAAACGACGTTTCGACGGGTTGTATGTAGAATCGATGTCTACTCTCAGAAATAATATTATTACGCAAATATTTAAAATAAATGTTCTAGATAAAAAAGACAATGTGAAGCGTTTAATATCGCCTTAGACACATAATGCCTAGAAGAGTTTTTTAATAAAAACCTTGATATTCAATTCTTTTTAGGCCACACGCCGTATCGCACAGCAAGGAACCTCAGGGATACATGGGAACCAAATTTAGGTATCAAAAAATATCAATAAATTAGTAAAGTATATTATTATTATTTGAAATAAGCTCAGTGATTTACAAGATAGTTCTCATTTAACCGTTCTATATATATTTGAATAGGGTATGGCAATTAATATGAAATATTAAATGTTTTCTCAAGCGTGCTGGCCAAAGTGACCACAACAGGTGCTTTTAGTAAAAGCCATTCAAATTGGCATTAATTTACATTTACATATCACAAATTACAGTTAAAATTCAAAAATAGCTTTAGCTCTTTCCCGCATAGAGCAGGATAGGTAGGAGAAACATAGTTGTAAGATTCTTTATTTCTTTCTTTCCGTTCAATTTTTAAGATATTGCGTGTTGAGTTGGCGTACTTTAACTCCGCATCTATTACCAAAAAATAACAATCAAAAATAAATTATTCCCTTAAGTGATAGGCGGACGGAAATCATTGTGTTTATAGATAAAGATTAGTTTTACGGTATACTCGTAGCATAAGCAGAGGAAGCTTGGTCACTTAGTGTCCAGACACTCCGTTCCCTTTAACATATTTTCATTCTGTACTTTCCACAGGATTTTTGAAAGCATTGTAAATTTAGTAGCGGACTTCAACGCCGCGCTGTGTCTCGTTACCAGTACGAATAAAAAAATGAATATTTCATCAGAAGTGTTGTAAATTAATTTAAATTTTATCTGATTTTACCAAATAAGATTCAGTTTAAATAGTTAACTTGATATTACTAAGTAAATAAGTCAGATGGACATTCGGCCTTCAGCCTTTGTTAGATATTCTAGATATTTGTAAGTATATCGAGACGTTTTGATCAAATTCAGAATGTAATTATAATATAGATATTAGAAACTGACTTGGTTAAAGTTCGGTTCTCGAGCTTCGATATAAAACAAAACATACAGAATAAATACCGCCTTTTATATTATTATTTTACGTTATTTTACAACAGAAGTGCACATGGCAGGGTAGACAGAGGGAACTTGGGAACCTAGTGTTAAGACACTGCGTTTTGATCCCGACTTTCCGCCAAATTTGAGGCATCGCGTGTTGACGCTTAACGCCGCCGAATAAAATTATATAATAATAATAATACTATGGTTATTCGATATTTTTTTTTATTTTACTTAACTGTTTAAAATCGATTGTACCGGAAATAGTCAAATGAGTACCAAAAATTAACTCTGATAAACTTTTAAATTTACTGACGTTTAATTTAGATTTTTTTTTTCTGTTAAGTTAATCCTAATAGAAATATTGCCTGCTCCTTTCAGCGGAAATGTCTTTCGGGCCGGAAGTAGTCTCTTTTTTCTATTGAAATTAACGATATTTTATGTGTAACTTCTTGATTAACAAGTGCTTGTAATTAATGATCCTATAAAATAAAGAATATTTAGAATTTTCTAAAGGTTATCGGTACATATAATAAGGTGAGCATATCGTGGCGGAGGGGCACAAGCGTGCGACTGTAACACGACAGGCTGTGGGTTTGATTACCTTGCTCTAACGAGGCAAACCGCGGCGTTTAGTTCGGAAATTCAACACGCAATACCTCAAGAATTCAGCAGAACTTGAGGAACAGAAGTGTCTTAATGGGAACAGAATGCCTTAACACTAGATTACCAAATTCCCTCTGCATCTTTTCCTATATGCAGAAACAACACAAGTTATAAATATATCAAGAAATAATAATAAAGTAAATCGCTATAATTTCGTTGTTAAATGTTTTTTTTTATATTGTCATAGTGTCAGTCACTCATGATGCAGATGTCGGTAACAATCAAGTTGTACTTACTCGTATGTTACTATCAAAAATAATGAGACAAGGATGTCTTTATCAATATTTTGATGTATTTCACTGCTTTATTATTCTGACTTGTTTTTGTAGATTCAACATATACTTCGTAGTGGGGAACGGAAGTGAAACGGAGTGTCTAACACTAGGTTTCCAAGTTTCCTCTGTCTAACCTGCCATGTGCGGGATATAGCGTGAAGCTGAGGGAAAAGTTATATTTCGCATATCGCAAGGTAAGCCGAGAGAACCTGGGAATCTAGTATTAAAGTACTCTCTCTGTTCTCATTAAAATATTGATGTAACTTACTTTTCACAGATTTCCAGTAAAATTATGGCATGCTTTTCCACTTTACGAGAGAGCGAAAATATTAAATATTCCATTTCCTACAGTTGGGATCGAACTCACAACCTTTGAGTCGCAGTCACACGCCTGCATCCCTATATATAAAAGTCTTTTTAATGTAATAATTTGCTTTATCTGTATGCCATTGTCTATCTTTGACACATCGTTTCTCCGACGACGATTTCTCCAATTTTGTATGTGAAGAAGTAATCGCTGCGTTTTGCCTCGTTACTTCAGCGAGGAAATGAAAACATTAAATATTTTTTTCCTTCCTACGAGAAACTAATCTACATTTATTTATATATTAATTTATTTTATCTATATTATGAATTCATATTTAGTGGTATAGCTTTATATCATACTTTTACATAATAAGTAAGGAAATTAAAAGAAAAAACATTTCCTTAACTGAAATTGAACCCACATTCATCGCATTGATAAAATCATTGCGCTACAATGGTTTCCATGTCTGAATTATTATGGAATAAGTTTATTTAATTTTGAAGGCTACACTAAAAGTAAATTATTTTTCTTTTCACTAAGCAATGTTACTAAACCCGATCAAGTGCGACTTGAACTCAACCACTGCGGGTTCTGTAACAATTATTTATTACGCGAACTTGCTGTTTACTTTTATAACTTATAAAAATGACCAGCATGTACTAGAAATAAAGGTTTGTGATAGTTATTATCAGATTTTTTGTTTAAAATGGAAATTTGTGTTTATATAACAGATATGTATATGTTTTGATACCGCGATGAATAAAGTTGAAAAACTTGAACGCATTATGTGCGAGTGTGTATTCATTTTGTATGAAATGAACTAGAGATATAAGATAATAATGTTTTTTTTTATAAAATTTATACTGTTTTTTCAGCTTCACGCTGTATCCCGCACGTGGCAGTAGTCAGATCAAACTTGGGAACCTAGTGTGAAGAATTTTCTGTCAAATTTGAGACATTGTGTGTTTAGTGGCAAAAATTAATGTTACTTTTTGCCATATCAGCAGATTAAAAAAAAATAGAATATTAAATATTTAATTTCATAATATTAAATATTTCATCTTCTTGAGTGTGGATCGAACCCATAGTCTGGCATTTACCGCCACACTCTTGTGCCCCTGCGCCACGACAAGCCCCCTTTTGAGGTACGGGACCCTAAAAATGTAACACTTAATAGTCACATCACGTAAAGTCAGTTCGGACGTTAGAGCCGCTTGTCTAAGGAATTGTCACGTTTCACAAAATAATATTTTGTATCAAATAACTTGTAAATAAAAGCCTTTGGAGTTATAGTGATTACAAAAGCGAAGGCTGTAGATTTTTTTCACAGTTAGAATTCATTATTTTTATTTTCTCGGTCAGATAGGAAGACGAAGAACGGCGTTCAGTTCCGCCACCTAACACGTCTCTTATATTTGTCAAGAAATGTGTAACGGGATATTTAAATAACCTTACCGCAGTATAAACATCTTTGATATTTTATTTAATGTGATTGTAATTGACAGTTTACAGCCGCTCATTAAAATGTAATATTGAATATTTTACAACTAAATATTTAATATCAAAATTTATTTACTTTATCAGTTGTTGCCGGCGTTGAGATCCGTCACTCAACACGCAACGCCTCAAATTCAACGGAAAGGAACGGACCGGAAGAACGGAAGTGTTTTAACCATAGGTTCCTAACTTCCTTCTGCCTACACTGCTTAGAGAAAAATGTTTCTACTAGAATTGTTCTAAAAACATTCTCACTGTTAAGACAATATCTACACATTAAAAAAATATATATTTCAGCTGAATTAATAAAAAATTGTAGCAATTTTGGCGACGTTAATATTTTAAGTTGGCATAACTTTTTTATTTTTCATTCGATTTAAATAAAACGAACAATAAATGGTACGAGCCATAAAGATGAAAGCTGCATTGAAATCTAATTAGTCATTTCTGAGATTAACGCGTACAAACGCACAGACACAAAGAAAAACAGCCACACACACAAAAAAGAATCACTATTTGGGTACAATTGACTTCAATAAACGACCTCTATAAGTTTTATGGTTTAAAGATTTATTATAAATATAGATAAATTCTAAAAAAATAAGGGATAAATTCGAATTATTCTTCATCCAATTCCATAAGTTAGATACGTTGTGCCTTTAATCAAAATGGCCAGTGTATAGAAATATTACTTCAAGTAAGTGATTTCGATGTAAACTGTTAGATTCACTGAGCCTTAAAGCCCGGAAACAATTTCAAATTCGAAAAAAAATGTTTATCATCGTTTTATAAAAAAAACCTATCGTGGCGCGGTGACACAAACGTGTGACTGTAACCGACAGGTTGTGGGTTCGATCCCCACTGGAAATTAAATATTTTATATTTTTAATAAAATTTAATGTTTTCATTTCTTCGCTCTGGTACAAGGCGAGAAACGCGGCGTTGAGTTCCACCACTCAAAACGAAATGCCTCAAATTCGGCGGAAAGTGGGCAATGGGAGTAGAACAGAGTGTCCTAACACTAGGTTTGCAAGTTCCTTCTGCCTACTCTGCCATGTGCGGGTTACAGCGTGAAGCTGAGTGAGTGAGTGAGTATAAAAAAACATAAAAATAATTTAATTAAAAAAAACATAAAAAACAATAATGAGATGAAATATAGATATATGAAATAGATAAATGTATTATTGTGTGTGAACGAAAATATTAAATAAGTATTTCATTTCCTGGACTAGGATTCGAACCCACAGCCTATGCTCTAAGCTCTTCTTTAAGAAAGTATATATATTTAAAGTATTTCCTTAAACACTACATATATAATGTAATAACAAGTGTATCAACAATTAACGTGTACATCCAATTATACAGATACCACGAGCACGTGGGACGTGCCTTATCTTTTAAAAGATCGCACGCATCTCTTTGTTGAGGCTCTTAATAATTTGTATACGTTGTAAACTCGTTATTTTATCTTAGAGCTTATCTGGATTATAGGGGCTTCCGCTGTTTGAAGAAATCTGGTAATATGTCACTGGCTAAGGGATAGTTCTAAATACATAGTAATTTTACGCATAGTTGTTTAGCTTGACGCTGTATCCCACGAATGGGAACGAAGTGTCTTGACACTAGGTTCCCAGGCTCCCTTCACTCATCCTGCTATGTGCAGGATGCAGTGAAACAAATATACATACTAACTATACTGAAATTGACTGTATTGAAACTTGTCAGCTGTCAAACGAGGCATAGTGATGCTAACTATTAAAATGCAAATATGTATCAAGACGTGTTCCACAGATATTATGTTGCGTTATGGGAATACCGCTTAGGCTTTGTGGTGAGATTGTAAATTGAATAGGTGCAGGTTCAAATATAAATTTACATACTTGAAACTATCGTGTAATTTGGCAGCAACTGATTATAATGAAAGTGGTCTTGTTAATAGAGGATAAAATATATTATATTTTATTATCTTCATTTTTCTACTTTGGCAGGTAGCGCGGCGTTGAGTTCGGCCAGTTAGCACGTAGTGTCTAAAAACAGGGTGAAAAGGTTCTCCATTCTTCTTTCACAAAAGAACTTGGGGACCCATTGAGATTCTTCCTTCTTCCTTCTTTCATAGATTTCGCCAAATTTGAGCCAGTGACCCAATGTCTCGAAAATTTAGCGTTGCATGGGGACAAGAATGCTAAGACATTTCGTTCCCCATGCAACGCATAATGCTCGAGACGTTATGTTACTGGTTTAATTTCGGGAACCTCGGGAGAAGATATACTGTCAAAACTACAGTCTAATTTCGTTAATATCTTAAATAAAGTTAGTTAGCAAAGAAAGCTTGTTGAAAGTTACAAGCTTTTACTTATTGACTCCTTAATTGAGAGCTTAATTAGTTCGCTATAAATAGGAGAAGAATTGATCCTATTAAAAGTGTGAAATTTGTATAAAATGCTATTGTTGAATGATTTTTTTAAAGCCCTTGTTCTAGGTTCGATACGAATCAAGGTAATAACTTTGAGATAGTATGTACTCGTAATTTTTCTATGTGCTTTCTAAAAAAGTATTTACTTTTCTTTTCTATTAAATATTTTGTCTTTAGCACATTAAAATATTAAATATTTTATTCACGCTCGGAACGCCAGAACGAAAGACCTGAACTGAACTAAAAATATAAAAAAATATAAAAATCTTTTTTTTTTTGTTATTTTATCCACTACCTGACGTCTATACTGGCGCAGGGGCACACGCGTGTAACTGTAAACGACAGGTCGTGGGTTCGACTCCCACTCAAGGAAGGGAAATATTAATTATTTTAGAATGAAATATTTAAAATTGTCATTTCCTTCGCTCTGGTAACAAGGCAAAAGAGTGGCGTTGAGTTCCAACTCTCAACATGCAATACTTCAAATGCGGCGGAAAATGGAGATGCAGTATTACCGATATATAGTTTATAGATTGTGGGAGATTTTATTTTTTTATTTTTCATGATTTTAAGCTTTTATGTAATAATTTTCGAATATCTCAAAAGATACTAAATTCCATTAATAGATGGGGAACTTTATTATAAGACAAATCCGTTTCTTAATTTCTGCCTATTTCTTGTAAAGATGACAGTTAAATATCGCTTTTCTCGTTACCAGACCGCGAAACAGTAAATCATTCACTCGTGCGGGGCAGGAAGTCGCGTTTACAACCAGATACTATGCACCTCAGTCTGAGGTGGCCTCAGTCTATTTCTTATCCTTATAAAGATAACTCATTAAAGGCCTGACGAACCAACTTTTATTCAGACAGGTTAAAGGTTCAACTCAAATTTTCAATGCCTCAAATTCATTGGAAAGTGAGGAACGGACATGTCTTAAAGGGAACATAATGTCTTTACAGGTTCCAAGTTATCTCGGTCTACTCTCCAATTGCAGGAAACACCGTGAAGCTGAAAAAAAATAAAGATAATTGAAAAACGAGGCTGTCTTCTCGCGACCTAAAAACGTCAAAGTTTGTGAAAAACGAAATTAGCTGTTCATTAGGAAATGAAGAGAAAAAATACCACATTCATTAGCAAATGAAGATCTTTTCAACTGAGTGTGGAGTAATTTTATTAGAAAATTGTGACGTCAAGTTATTTTTTAAGGAGCTCCGTCGTGACGTAGAGGTACAAGCGTGTGACTGTAAACGCTACAGTATGCAGGTTCGATTCCCACTCGACGATTTATTCATAAAACCAACAGCTTATACATATAGTTTAAGTGTATACTATATACAATAAATAGTATAGCCAATAACAAGTATCACTACAATTAACATATAAGTGTTATGGAGATATCGTTTAGATAAAAAGAAAGAATACAGAATACTTTTAACTATAATAACTTTAGATTATCTCGTCTGGTAACAAAATAACGCGGTTGAGTTACGCCAATCCCAGATCCCTGAATTTGGGGACCGGAACAGAGTGTCTTAACACTGCGTCATCACTTATTGCTTCGGTAATTGCATCTAAAGAGATAGATTTTATTCATATTATTTTCTTGTTTGTACATTAGTGCAGATCAGTCACATTTTCGTAACTTCATAGGGAACCTGGGAACCAAGCACTCTCCATAAAGACATTTTTATTGGCCACTTCCCATCGAATTGGCCTGTCGTGGCGCAGCGGCACAAACGTGTGACTGTAACCGACAGGTTCTGGGTTCGATACCCAGTCGAGGAAATGAAATATTTAATATTTTCAATTTAAATATTTAATGTTTCATTTCTTCGGTCTGGTAATAAGGCAAAGCGCGGCGTTGAGTTCCGCCACTCAACACGTAATGCCTCGCAATTTGGCGGAAAGTGGGGAACGGAAGTGGAACGGAGTGTCCTGACACAAGGTTCCCGGGTTTCCTCAGCCTATACTGCCTCGCGCGGGATACAGCGTGAAGCTAAAAAGAAAAAAATAAATAAATAACAAAACCCATCGAATTCTGGAGGCATAGGCCAGATTGAGCAAAATAAAAATATTAAATATTTTACTTCCGGGAACTCACGACCTGTCACATTGACAGCCGCACTCTTGTGGCCACTGCCCTCAGTTAATTATTAACATTAAATAGAGGCACATACAGCAGTTTCATGAAATAATCACCATTAATTTATGCAGAGCTCGTATTTCTCCTTTGTTTTAATAGACCTGGAATCTGCCTTTTATTATTAAATTTGATTTGTTTAAAGCCTTCTTTGTAAGAAATCTTAGTTACATTTATGGTTTAACTTAATTTAATTTAACTGTTTATAAACTAGATATCTTCGTCTTCATAATTTTAATATTAATTCGGTTGTATGTATGTTTGTAGATGTTGGATTAATTTGCATGCTTATGAAAATCATATGATTATGCTGTAATATGGAAAAAAGCAATTAATATTAGGAAGGTTGTGGGTTCGATTCCCACTCGAGGAAGTGAAATATTTAATATTTGCCTTTTATTCGCTCTAATTAAAAGGCAAAGCGCGTCCTTGAGTGCCGCCATTCAACGAGCAATGTTACAAATTCGACGGAAAGTGGATAGTATAACGAAGTGTCTTAACACTAGGTTCCCAAACTGCAATCAAAATATTGTTTATTCAAATAGTCCATTACAAGCACTTTTGAATCGTCAAGTTACATACAATTGTCTGTAGTGTCAGTCCTACAGGAAGCATTTTGTTTTCTGTGCGTAATATTAAATTATTAGTGTTAAACCAGTGAAGTATTTGCGACAGTGCACTATTCACTTTTTTCTTACGATCTACTTTAAAAATTAATGAAGTATCATCGGCAAATAGTACCACATCGCATAAATTATTAATGCAAAAGGAGAGGTCATTTATATGAATTAAAAACAAAAGAGGCCCTAGAATCGATCCCTGTGGGACACCCATCAGCAGAATACTACCGGAAGACATTATTACACATTATTTAAGGTAACATGCTGAATCCTGTTTCTCAGGTACGAAGCAATGAGATCATGAGCACTGCCTTTGACTCCATAATGGCTAAGTTTATCTAATAACGTATCATGGTCTACGCAGTCAAAAGCCTTAGACAGATCACAAAACACTCCGATCGCATTTTGTGAGTTTTCCCAAGCGTTATAAATGTAATTAAGGAGGGCAACTCCCGCATCTGTTGTAGATCTGCATCTAGTAAAACCATATTGTGCATTGTTTTAAATACTGTGTCTATTCGTATATAAAGATAATTAATCAAAAATATATTTTTTTTAAATTTTACTCATTGATGGCAATACAGATGGAGGTCTATAATTGCTAGAATCACTATTTTCTCCGTTCTTAAACAATGGTACTACTTTACTGTTTTTCATGAGGTCGGGAAAAATGCCTTTGTCAACTAACTGCCTCCGCCTAGTCTGCCATGTGTGGGATACAGCGTGAAGCTGAAAAAAAAAAACTAAAGAACACGAATATTGCTTATGCCACTGTTCCACTGGCTTCACAAATATATTTATTCTTCATAATATAGAAATAATGTAGCAAAACAAAAGATTCTGTAAAGTTATTATTAATTTGGGCTCTTTCCGTTTTGTCATGTCTTCTTGAACGGGTTGTTTTGTTTTGCAAATATTTTATATATTGTTTTAGCGGAACGGCTCGGGGCGTACTGAATGTTGAGAAATTAAATATTAGCTGAGTATTGTTTTAATGTTTAAGGTAATATTTTCTTTTGGGCCTGTCATGGCACAGTGGCACAAGCGTGTGACTGCAATGGACAGGTTGTGGATTTGATTTCTAGGCAAGAAAATGGACTTTTAAATATTTTTGATACCTCGCTATGGTAAAAAGGCAATGAGCGTCGTTGAGTTCTCCACCCAACTAGCAATGCCTATTATACATTTTTTTTTTTATAGAAAAGACGGCAAACGAGCGTATGGGTCACCTGATGGTAAGTGATGACCGTCGCCCACGGCCCCGAGTAACTCCAGAGGAGCTACAGGACCGTTGCCGTCCTTTAAGGTAGAAGAGCACCGGGGCCCGGCATTACCTAATGCGAAACGCAGTGTGCAAAGCCACTACTTAACCCTCAGTACATTGGCCTATAAAATGGAAAGCCCCCTGTGGAGGCACTGGAATAATTTGCATTTAATAATAAATAAGTAAATAAACCGTATACTAACATAGGTTAAGCATTGTACTAACAAAAATTATATGGACTAAGAGTCTGAAATAAAGAATTATTATTATTATTATTATTATTAACGCCGGTCTTAAATTCCGGGGGTGGTAATTTTCCGGTCGAGTCTGCCCATGCGTGTTGGCAACGTGCCTCTACCACACGCACTTTAGTCGCCTCTTACGACACCATCAGTACCAGGGTGATCCTATTCTAAGCTGGAATCACACGGCAAAATACGATACGATGGAAAGTGAGGAATGTAAAGGGTTTTCTTAACAGGTAGGTTAGGTAGGTTCCCAAGCTCTGCATACGAGTCGTGTGCGGGATACAGCACGAAAGTAAGAAATAATAATAATAAAAAAACTTCAAAATGCTAATCTTTTGCTAATTCTTTACAAATAAGTTAATAGGTTAATAAAATTGAAATCCATCTAATTATCAATTTTCAAATACAATAAAATTCTCTTATTAGTTCCTGTGAATTTCTGAAATATGCGAATATCCGCAATTACGAATGCGAATATCCATTACATCACTAAAAGCTAGTTTAGTATAAATCGCCTTCTCTATTGCCCCATAACATATATTCATATAAAAAGACAACAAAAACTTACATCAAAATACATCACGGACCCCATAAAACCCTAGATTACGCTATTAATATTAGACCAGTTCCAAATATCTCGGGAACAGTTCACCTGACTGAGCTTGTATCCCGCGGGTCACCCTCGTAAGGCTGTCACGCAAAAATTAATACAAAATTCTATTAATTAGTGCTGTAAAATTAATTTAGCGACCCTTATAACTTTTGATCGTTAACTAATAAATCATTCAAACGGTACCTGACTTAGTTTAAGTGACTTTTTGATAACTTGTAGCCGTCGCTGTAGTGTAGCCCAGTGGTGTCAGCGCGTAAATGTAATGGTTGTGGCTTCGATTTCTACTCGGAAGAGAGATTTTTTTTTTTTTTAGTTCTTTAGTCTGGGTATTGAGTTTTAACAATCAACTCTTCATATTTTCACCAAATTTAAGCAAAAGACCAATTTAGCAGTTGAGGACTATCAAGGCACAGGAGCATAAGTATATGATTGTAAACACGAAACGTTGTGGGTTCGATTCCCCTGGAGGAAATGATATATTTAATGTTTTCAAATTAAACATTTTATGTTTTGATTTCGCTCTGGTAACAAAACAAAATACGGCGATGAGTTTTCGCACATAGCAGTGTAGGCAAATCGAGCCTGGGAAGCAAGAGTTAGGATATATCTTTCTCATCAAAATACTTCAGCCCTTTTTTTTCTCCGAATTCTAGAGGAACGGCTTGTTGAGTGACAGAACTAAACGCCGAGTATTACCTCGTTACCAAAATAAGAAAATGTAAATTTTAAATATTTAATTTCCTCGGCTGAAAATCGCACGATCATGCCCCTACACTCAAAAACATTTCTATTAAAAAAATTATGTCTCCTTTGTCAATCTAAACAGAAGACGTATTAAAAATGTATGTAGCACACAATTTGCAAAGGCTTCACAGTATGTGTATGTGCCATGCAAGTTTGTTTGAAGTCCAAGTATGTGGTTAGGCTAGCTTTGTTGGTTTAGGACGATTGAGTTTTCTTGGGAACTATTTTGTAGCCTTTTTGAGATCCGATTATGGTAATTAAATAATTCAGTTCTTAAAAATACTTGAAATTATTTAACAAATATGTAAAATAATATGCTTTTCTCACCTACTGTTAATATATTCCGTTTCGTTTTCCTCTATTCACTGAATTTGAAGCATTGCCCGTTGAGAGGTGGAGCTCAACGCCGCGGCTTGCCTTGTTACCAGAATGAAGGAAACGAAAATGAGAAATATAACATTTTTTTAAATGAGAATCGAACCCACAACCTGTCGTCTACGACTGTAAACACGCTTGTGCCGCTTTGTCACGGCGGATCTCAGATTACTATGTTATTAATAAATAAATATTTTTACTACAAATACATAGTTTTTAATAGTTTAGGTAAGTACAGTACGGTTGAAGAGTTGTGTCCGCCCCGAATTGTCACGATTTTTTTATAATTATTTACTCGGGAGGAAAAAAAATCTTAAGCAAAAAAGGCCATTGTGAGGCCACCACGAGTGGCTAGTGCAGTGTTTATTTGACAAAGACAAAGTCCGATATCGAGATCTTTAACACTGGGATCCATATGTCTTAACACTAGCATGGATCTATCTACCATTTATTAATTGAAAATAGTCTGAATAAAATAAAATTTGATTTTATATTCAATGTTATTGCTTAGTCTTTATACACTCGACAAGCTTGTTATTGAGGTAACGTGCCTCTAGATAATAAAATTCAGCTTTTATGGGATCACTTTTTTGTAGAAATTGTATATATGGCAGAACTCAACGCCGTGCAATTTATCATTCACAGAGCCAGGAAACAAATTGCGGTCTAATCGAGAGATCTTTTTTTTTCTTCAACAGTGTCAAATCTTTACCAAAATGAGAATAATATTTTTTTCAAATTATAATAATTACTACTGGCGAGGTTAATTTAATTTTTTAATGTTATATTTAAAATGTATATTCCACTCAGCTTCACGCTGTATCCCGTACATAATAGGGTAAGTACAGGGAACTTGGGAACCTAGTGTTAACACAATCCGTTTCACTTCCGTTCCCCACTTTGAAATGTATTTTCTAGATATAAATATTTATGGTATAATAACCATAGATCGACCTTGTGCAACAATTTATATGCAATGTTTCATAAATGGTACCGTCCGATAGCTCAATCCATTAGCATATTTAATCAAGAAGTTAACTATTAAGGTTATAGCTTTATTATCTTTTACTGGCGACACTTGTATATGAGGGCAAAGTAATTGGAAATTGAAAATGTTCTGGAATAATTTTTTTAGCCTTGTATTCCGGACATAGCAGGATAGGTAAGGGCAACTTGGGAACCTATTTTAAAGATACTTCCGTTACGGAAGTGCCTTTACACTGTGTCCCTTAGTATCTTTACACTAACTTCCGCTCCTTTAAGTGTTGGATCTTAACCGCGCGTTGTCTTATTACTAGAGCGAGGAAAAGAAAATATTAAACATAACTTTTCCTCAAGCGGGTATCGAACTCACAGTCGAACATTTGCGCCAGACTTTCAAGGTTCATGGTAATAATATATTAATACATTTAACGATTATTATTATTCGATAGATAGTGTAGTCGTTACACACTTTATTTTATGTCCATCGGTATATTTGATTATAATTTTCTTTTTTCAAACCACGCTGCATCCGGTGCGTATCAAGGTAGGCAAAGGGAACCTGGGAACCTAGTATAATATCACTCCCATTCCTCACTCTTATTACAACCATTAGTAAAATTACAGCGAGCTTTTTAATATTGTCAAACATTAGTCTGTTTTAATTAGGGCTTTCAAGCTTATTTTACTCAAAGGCTGGAAAGAGAATAATTTAGGGTGAACTTTTGAAATTATATTTACAAAAGATGAAATGGCCCTGAGGATAAATTAAAAAAAAGGATTTAATATCAATTAAAAATTAATGGACGTCTCTGGGTATTATATAAGCGCGGTTCTGGGTTGAATACCCACTCAAGGAAATGCAATATTTATTTATTTTTTTCGCTCTGGCATAAATGTAAAGCGACTTCCACTTAACACGTAATGCCTCAAACTTGGCGGGAAGTGGGCAGTGTTAGCATCTAAGTGGGAACGGAGTGCCTCAACACTTTTATATTGGTGGTATTTTAACTAGATATATATAAAAATATATCTAGTTAAAATACCGCCAATATAAAAGAAAGATCAATATTTTCAATGTATTAATTACAATAGATTAAGTTGTCTTACTAATATTTTAAAATTGAAAAATATATATTAAATTTGAACAAAATACTCAGCTTCACGCTGTATCCCGCTCATGGCAGGGTAGGTAGAATCAATTTGGGAACCTGGTGTTGAAATACTCCGTTTCACTTATATTCCCCACTTTCCGCCGAATTTGAGGCATTGCATGTTGAGTGGCGGAATTCAACGCCGCGCTTTGCCTTATTACCAGAGCGAAGAAAATGAAACATTAAATATTTAAATTAAAAATATTAAATATTTCATTTCCTCGACTGGGGATCGAACCCAGAACCTGTCGGTTTCAGTCACACACTTGTGCCGCTGCGCCACGCCAGGCGTCAAAGAATAAACACATGACATACAAAAGAAATTATTTTACTATATATAAAGTGAAGAAATTATTTTACTATATAAAAACTTAACATTTACGAACTAACACTGTTAACACTTTAGAAATATACTTTTGATAACATATGGTTCAGTTGATCAGAGCTTTTAAACGGATTCCAAGAAGCGCGGGTTCAAATCCCACTAAGTTCAATAGTTTTATACGTTATCTAAATAAGTAAATGCCTTTTTTTTTAATATTCACATTAAGTTCCTGAGATGAACGTGCTTAGGCACGCAAAGTCTATATTTTTCAGCTTCACGCTGTATCCCGTGCATAGCAGGATAGGCAAAGGGAACTTGGGAACCTAGTGATAAAACACTCCGTTCCACTTCAGTTCCCTACGTTCCGCCGAATTAGAGACATTGTGTGTTGAGTGGCGCCGAACTAACCCAACGCCGCGCTTTGCCTTGTTACCAGAGCGAAGAAATGAAAACATTAAATATTTAATTTGAGAATATTAAATATTTCATTTCCTCGACTGGGGATCGAACCCAGAACCTGTCGGTTACAGTCACACTCTTGTGCCGCTGCGCCACGACAGGCCTCAAATATTTAATTTGGAAATATTAAATACTTTATTTCCTCGAGTGGGCATCGAGCTCGTCGTTTACACCGTTTGTAGCGCAGCAGAGCCACGACAGGCATCACATTGTCTTTAACTTTGTAATATTAAGTATATATTATATGTATATATGTTTAACAAACATTATATTTGACCAATCACAAATCAAATGAACCTCATTAACTGAACTAATATTTACTTAACTACAATAGTATACAAATACACGCGTCACTTGAGTGTTGAACTACAATTACCAGTTTGAACCGGAAGTGGTTGCCAAATAATTTAGAATTCATTGTGTACTAGCGTTCTAAAAGGCTTCGCCCGCTTGAACTTTGAAAAAATATATATTTTGAAAAAAATAAGTAAAAGCTACACTACTGTAAATTTCTGTTAAATACATTTAAAAAATACTTTTTACGTGAACGGGAATATACAAAAAAAAATCTGGAGGTCACGTTACTAATGTGAGAACTCCTGGAGAGATTGTACGAAGAGGATGATGACAGTGGACGTGGCGGAAGACGTGTCACGTCGAAGTGTTTTATCGAAGACGTATATTTTAAACTGGCTTTTTGTTAAATACAAAACTTCACGCTGTACTTCCTTTTTTGCTTAAAGTTTAACTATTTTTAAAATGTGAATCGCCTGTCGTGGCGCAGCGGCACAAGCGTGTGACTGTAACCGACAGGTTCTGGGTTCGATCCCCACTCGAGGAGATGAAATATTTAATATTTTCAATATAAATATTTAACGTTTCATTTCTTCGCTCTGGTAATAGGCAAAGCGCGGCGTTGAGTTCCGCCACTCAACACGCAATGCCTCAAATTCGGCGGAAAGTGAGGAACGGAAGTGGAACGGAGTCTCTTAACACTAGCTTTCCGGCTTCCCTCTGCCTACCCTGCCTCGTGCGGGATACAGCGTGAAGCTGGAAAAAAAATATGAATGGGCTACATTAAACTAATTACGTGATAAATATGAGTTCTTTTACAAAAAATAACTTTTTTTAATCATTCTTATACCACGGGTGTGGTAATCCATGGCGCGTCGTCATTTACTTACTCGTTCGACTCGTTTGAGGTAATTTAAGAATGTATCATAACTTCTTAGAAGGACATGCTTGCAGTAAAAAATATAAACTTTTTTATACCATCATTAAATTGTGAAAGCTGAATTCCACCCTCACAATTCATCCCGCACATGGCACTGTAGAGTGAACTTGCGAACGTAGTATTAAGCTTTCCATTCCATTCCCCAGTTTCCGGCAAATTTGAATAATTGTACGATTAGAGTTACGGAACTCAACGCCGTGCTTTGTCTTGTTATAAGGAAATCTAAATTTAGAAGCTCTCTTCATATAGTGATATAATATAACCCAACAACTTTTTGGATAAATGGCCTACCAAACACAAAAAGATTGTCATATTGAATCAGTACTTTCTAATATTAGCGCGATCAAAAAAATAATAATTAAAATTTATACTATTCATTGCTATTTCACTTCAAACCTAAACTCTAAAGAGGTAGTCAGGGAGAACGAACCACTTTACCTACCTCGCCTCGTTGACTCTTATCTACCTTTTCATATAGATATACCCCCAGAAAGGTCTTCATAGTTTACAAGGTTGTCCTCCACTATCACCAATACTTTCTAAAGGTCACTTTGTCTCCCTCTGCCTACACAATTCATCGATTTAAGTATATAATCTGTATGTAGCTATATGATTTATTAAGTATTTTATCATTACAAAAGTTTACTACAAAACGTCTAGTTTATATACAATTTTACGATCTCTTTATCGGTTGGCGCCGGCGCTACGGGCCTTTAAAGTATGTGATAAAATAATGATGTTTACTCTTAAATGGATTTTTATAGAAACGTTTTGGTAACATTTTTTTTTATGATTATTAAGTAATGACTTTGTTAAACGTCTAAAGTATATTTATATAATTCATCTTATTTATTAAAGATGTCGTAACAAATCGGTCGCCCTAACGCCCCTTTTTATCTATGAATAATTATTTTGTTTAGGAAAGGAACTCTTTGGCCTCAAAAGGAAAAATTAAAACCTTTATAGGATCACTTTGTTGATTATCAAGATCATTTATTTCGAGATAGTGTGTGAGAGTTGAAATTTCTATAAAATATTTAATTTTACAATTTCTTAAAAATCAAAAAAATCTAACTCTTTTAAGTCAATTTGATCAATAGATATAAGAATTTGATTTTGCTGTATGATATTTTTCATTTGATATTTATTTCAGTTTCATACTGTATGAATCCTGCATACTTTGCAGGGTAGCAAAACTCGGAAACTAGTGTTAAGACATATCTTTCTGGGCCCACTCTGGGTCCACTTTCTGCTAAGTTTGAGGCATTATGTTAAGTGTTAAGTTACGTTGTTAAGTGTCGGAACTCAACGCCGCGCTTTGCCTTATTACCAGAGCGATGAAATGAAAATATGAAATATTTCATTCAAAAACATTAAATATTTCATCTCTTTGAATGGGGATCGAGCTCACAAGCTGTCGCGTTTATCACACGCTTGTGCACTTATGAATTTCATACACGAAGTCCATCGCGTAATTATGCCTTATAGAGTAATAAAAAAACTAAAAAGCATAAAAAATAGATTTTTCACAGAATAAAAAACAAAATATACATGCTATTAATTTCATATGCTGTCTAAAGTCTGTAGTTTTTAAGGTGAAATTCCCATTCCCATGGTGGCCGAGTCTGATTCAAATTTTACTGGTTTTTATAACTTATAAATGATTGGCTTTTGAAATTTGTAACAAAATATTATATAATATTTGGAACATTTCAATCTTTTTGAGAATTTTATATGTTGCAGATTTTTCGATGTGAGCTCTCTTAACTCAGTTATCCACTCAATTACCTGAGTTAAATGAATTAATTTATTTATTATTCATATATTTTTCGTTAAATGAAAGCTTTGAAAGGTATTTATTTATTTATTTATATTTTTTTGGTGCACCACTTATATAAAAGCAGGTTTTTTTTTATCAAATTATATAAATATATATATATAAATATATATATATATATATATATATATATATATATATATATATATATATATATATATATATATATATATATATATATATATATATATATATATATATATATATATATATATATATATATTTAGAAATATATTTTATGGTAACATTACTGATAGATATATAAGATAGTTTAGTTGTTACAAGCTCTTGGTAGACCCGTCTCAGTGTCCGATTGAGCTGATATTTTTGTATTAAGACTAAGTTCTGATAATAACCAAATAACATATAATAAATGTTATTGTTAAAATGACGACAAAATGGCCGCCACAACAAGATGGCGGATTACAAGTGTTTAAACAGCCCAATTTACATGCAAATCAAAAGAAAGAGCTTGAATGTAGAATACAATAAAGAAAAATCTAGACAATTTGTCTTTAAATAGATTTTAAAAATATATAACGCTTATCAAATTTATTTAAATATCTTTCGTTGAGGACTGAGTGTATTAGCACTGGCTGTCCGAAAAATCATTCGTTTCTTCGTTTCACCCCATCTGATAATATCAGATGGGGTGCCTTGTATCGTCATTCATCATACAGTTCTATATAAAAAATAATCCACCTTCTGTCACACTGTCTTTGTTCTTTAACTAGACAGCGGAACTCAACGCCGTCCTTACCGAACCGGAAATATATGTATAAATATTTGCATCCAGAATGAGGATTTTACTATGGTTGGTTTGTATGCTTTTCAATATCAAATTCAAAATCACATTGAAACATTTAATTCACTTTAACCATCAAATAAATTTAACCAACAAAGGGACTTTTACCCAAAAAAAAATATATTTCTACGTAAACTACATTTTTTAAGCCCGAAGTATTTTTTTGGCCATTTCTTAAATAGCGCGTTAAATCCGGTATTAAGAGTTACAGACCACTGTAGTCGCTTTAGATAAAGGTTTTATTGAAATTTACTGCGACGTAAGTGAATGAATTATAGTACTTGAGGTTTGGCCGGTTTTTTGTGTTTGTGCAATATATTTTTTTGTGAATTTCACATATTTTTGTGATGTTAATGTCAAATATAAACATACACTGAAATTTTTAGTAAAGCCTACTATATAATTATGAAATTATTTAATAAAATCTAAAAAAAAAAAAAAATAGGTCGTAGCGCAGCGGCACAAGCGTTTGATTGTTACTGACAGGTTGTGGGTTCGATCCCCACTCGAGGAAATTAAATAATGAATATTTTCAAATTAAATATTCGTTTTATTTCTTAGCTCTGGTAATAAGGCAAAACGCGACGTTGAGTTCCGCCACTCAACACGCAATACCCCAAATTCAGCGGAAAGTGGAGAATCAAATCGAAACGGAGTGTTTAAACACTAGGTTCCCGCATTCCCTCTATATACGCTGCCATGTGCGGGATAAAGCGTAAAGATGAGTAATCTAAAAAAATCGGTCAGGTATCGAACGTGAAGAAATGAAATGTATAAACATAAGGTTCCTAAGTTCTCGTAAATTTCTTTCTCTTTAAATCACCATGAAAATTGACAATTATATGAAACTTAGGCCACAATTCTCCATTAAATAACGTCTTTGCCCATCTTTCAGCCAGCACAAAGCATCACTCCACCTTAGTAGAGTGCTTGCAGCTTTAAAACAGCTTTTTACCTAAGAACCACCGCGATTAAGAAGGATTCCGATTAAAAAAAACAACCAAATCTGTTCATTCATTCAGGAGCTACGGGGCCTTAGACATACATACAGACAGAGAGACAGGTCAAGCGTATAGTTAAAATGCTAACATAATACTATTTGAATGAAGCTAGTATACAAGCGACTGTAAACGTGACAGGTAGTCGGTTCGATCCCCAGGAAGAGGAAGTGAAATATTTAATATTTTCAAATGAAATATTTAATATTCTTATTTCTTCGCTCTGGTAATGAGGCAAAGCGCGGCGTTGAGCGCCACTCAACACGCAATATCTACAGATATTTTATTTGATCGAAAGTGCGGAACGCAACTGAGTGTCATAACACTAGGTTCTCAAGTTCCCTCTGCCTACCGTGCCATGCGCGGGATACAGCGTGAAGCTGAGATAGAGAGAGAGAGAGAGATAGAGAGAGCTACCATAATATTACCACTTTACCATGTAATTTCTAATTAAAACATACTTGTTCGTTATTATTGTTACATTAAAAGTGAATGTTTCCTTTCAATACACAGATCGAAGAGTTTCGATCATCTGTCAATTAACGTTGAACGCTTAAAATAATATGAAGTTCTAGTCTAATTATGTTGTGATGAATATTGTAGTAGTGGAGTGGCAAAGACGTGCGTCTCAAAGCGACTGGTTGCCGGTTCGATTTCAACTCTAGGAAATAAAATATTGTCATTTCCTTGCTCTGGTCATGTGGCAAAGCGTAACGTTGTTCGTCAATCAATAGACAATGTCTCAATTTTGGCTGGAAAATCCAAGAAAAAAGTATGTCTAAAGTGGGGACGAATGTGTATTTATGGTTAACGGAGTGTCTTAAGACTCCCAGGTTCCCAAGTTCTCTTTGCCTACCTTTCAATGTATGGAAGACAGCGTGAAGCTGCAAATTAACTTTACGGTAAAGCCTTTATGGCCAATTATGGCCAAAGTTACTTCGTTGAATAGCAATATAATATTTAATAACAGTTTCTGATATAAACACGTGTAACCAAACCAACATACATCTTTTAATATTAAATACTATTGGTAATTTCCTGACACTGATATTTCGTATTCCATACAAAGAAAAACCCATCGATCAATCATTTCCATTCCCATTGTGGGGTTCACTAGCGAAAATATCGAATTTAAGCAAACAACTCTGAGGTACAATATATTTTGAACGGTTCAAATACAATTCAATTGGATGGAGAAAAAAATTGAATAGAGCAAAATTAATTGTATTGCGGTGACAGCGAGCCTTTTTGTTGACGCCAAGCTTCGTTCATAAACACTTGCCTTTCAGACATTTGAAAATGAAGTTAAATTGTATTACATCGAGATTTTTTTTGATAAATACCAAGATATTGTTGAGTGGAACGGTAAGTGGGGGTTTGATTTCCGCCGTCGAATTAATTATGGAAACTTCACGGTCGTATAAAACAGGTTAGGCAGTTCGAACTTTATCCAGTACGTTTTATCTCATAAATTTTTTCTCGCTTCTTTGTCCTTAAAACATTTTAAACCATAAAGTCCGGAGTTAAATGCATTTTGTCTACAAAAGCAGAGAAATGAAAGTATTAAATATTATAATTAAATATTATTGTTCAGTCGAATCGAACTATTGACGGTCGTTCAACATCATGACATTAACATATAATAACTTTATTAACAAGAAATATATATTTTTTTAAGTTTCACGAGGTATTTTACACTAAGCGAGATAGGCAGAGGGAACTTGGGTACATAGTGTTCCTAATAGGACATTCTGTTCCCATTAAGACACTTCCAATCCCCACAATATGTTTGATAGGCTTTATTTGGCCACTGCGTGTTAAAAATATTATACGTATTACTCAGAAAATATTATATAAGTGAAAATAAATAATGGAATGGCAAAGTTCTAGCGGAAACAATGTGAACGGAAGTCAACGGAAACGGCTGGCGCTACAACTTGTTGCTTTCTACTGGATGTAGGTACGTACTTATCACTTTCATATGAGCTTTTTGTTTTAATTTGTACGAGATAGGAGAAATTGTAATAATGTTTATTATTTTATTAAGTTTTTAGCTCCATGATGTATGCCTCTCGTGGTGCATCGGCACGAGCGTGTGGCTGTAACCGACAGGTTGTGGGTTCGATCCCCACTCTAGGAAATGAAATATTTAATATTTTCAAATTCAATATTTAATGTTTTCATTTCTTCGCTCTCGTAATAAGGTCTTAAATTCGACGGAAAGTAGGGAACATAAGGGGAATGGAGGACCTTATGACTAGGTTCCCAGGTTCCCTCTGCCTACCATGTGCGGGGTACAGCGTGAAGCTGAATGAATCATGTATTCCTTATATATATATATATATATATATATATATATATATATATATATATATATATATATATATATATATATATATATATATATATATATATATATATATATATATATATATATATATATATATATATTTAATACTTTCTTTTATATATATATATATATATATATATATATATATATATATATATATATATATTCCCCTCTAAAACCGTTTTTTTTGTGAAAAATAAGATGGATGTTAGATATATGTACCAGTATGTCGAACATATTTCTCCACAAATAACTTTACACAACCCAAGACAGTCCAACCAACTTTGTCGATTTACAAATTGGCATTTATGAAAATGTATGGCTTAAAAGGTTATATTTTGACCTTATATCTGGATTTGACTAAATTTAAAGCTATTGTAGCGCAGTGACGAAGTATCTGTATCGAGATGGTTGTGGGTTCGATAATTATTTGGGATATTTTTTTTTCATTTATGGAAATCCTCTGGTTATATAAGAAAGCGCTGCGTTAAGTTTCACAAAGTGTCGAAAATCAGGTGAAAATTGAGAATTAGGATGTCTTTACACAAAGAATATGTTAACATACTGACTACCCTGCTTTGATAATGTAATGTAAAGCTCCTTTCCTACGCAGCTGTCAGTGCTTGAGGAAATGACACAGTTTTCCCAAAAATATAATTATATGGGATTGCTTCCACAGAATTCATATGGTTTCTGAGGGCTTCTTTCTAAATAACATATATTGTAGTATATATTGCACCTCCAATTTGTGTAATTGAAAAAAAAAAAACGGTCTACAATTTACTTGGAATGTTAAAACAAGCTTTTATATTGAAAACTTTTTAGTAGAAATCTGAAATTACAAAATTATTGAGCTTCCATGCCTTTGTCTTAGCTTGAAATAAACAATTTCCTCGAGTGGGGATCAAACTTATAGTAATTACGTTAACAGTCAGACCACTGCGCCACAATGGGTTACTATAAAATATATATATATAATATGAAAGGGCTGAGACCTGTGGACGTTGAGTGCGTTGTCACGCAGGAGTATACCATCGAACTCGTGCGATGGTATGCGCTACGATTAAGGTTTAATTCTCTCTCTTGAAGGTAATATATTTGATATTCTTATTTCCTTCTTCTAGTGAGAAAGAGAAAAGTGATGAGTTAAGTTCCGGTACACACGCTGTGCTATTATTCGGTGAAAAGTGTATTTATATTAACGGAATTGTCTTAACATCCATTGTCTCTCTGGTAAACAGGTCTAAGGTAAACAGTAGTAAGTAAGTAATAGTAGCTTTGTACGGAATACAGCGTGAAGCTAAAAAAAAATACAGAAACAATACTGGAGGCCTGTCATGGTGTAATTCAATGGGTTTGATTTCCACTTGACGAACTGAAATATTTGATATTTCCAAATGACATATTTAATATTTCCAAATGAAATATTTAATATTTCCAAATGAAATATTTAATATTTAAAATGAAATATTTAATATTTCCAAATGAAATATTTAAAATGAAATATTTAATTTTTCCAAATGAAATATTTAATATTTCCAAATGAAATATTTAACAGTTTTATTTTCTTCGCTCTGGTAACAAGACAAAGTGCAACGTTGAATTTCGGCACTTAACACGTAATACCTCAATTTACACGAAAAAGAATGTCTTAACACGTCACGTTCTCAAGTGTTCTCTGCCTATCCTGCTTTGTGCGGGATACTGCTAGCGTGAAGCTGCAAATAAAAAAAATATCTTTTACAATATTATAACGAAAATGCCAACTTTTCTTTATGAGTTATTCATTACAGCGGCTTGCGGTTAATTAAACCAATGTGAAATCTCAATATGTGATTTAATTTACATGTAGGTACTGTTTGGTTTTTAATGCCATACATTATATTCCAGTCGTTGTACTGCGACTGCAACTGCGAATGTAAAAATTGTTGGTTGTGGGTTCGATCCCCATTCGAGGATATAAAAGCTCGCTCTGGTAATATTTTTTAACTTCACACTGTATCCTGTACATGGCAGGGTAGGCAGAAGAAACCAAGAAATCTAGTGTTCAGACACTCCGTTCTCCATTAAAACATTTCCGCTATTCATATTCCGACTTACCGGAAGTTAGTGCTTTTCTTTGCAGTGGAAATAAATATTTCATTTCAGTTTATGAAAATCGAGTTCCATATAAAAACATTTAAATAAATTATTTTAAATCTAATTTGAGTCATTTAGGTCTGAGACAGTAACTGGTAAAGAGGTGGTAAATTGTTTGACGTTGAAAAATATAGCTTATTACTTCTTATTTTGTCTTAACTCTCTAACTCTAACTCAGCTTCACGCTGTATCCCGCACATGGCAGGGTAGGCAAAGGGTACTTGGGAACCTAGTGTTTACACACTCCATTCCACTTCCGTTCCCCACTTTCTGCCTAATTTGAGGTATTGCGTGTTAAGTGGCGAAACTCAACGCCGCGTTTTGCCTTGTACCAGAGCGAAGAAATGAAAACATTAAATATTTGAATTGAAAATTGGAAATATTAAATATTTCTTTTCCTCGAGTGGGGATCGAACCCACAACCTGTCGGTCACAGTCACACGTCTATTTTGTCTTATAACACCCTCAAATACATGCAAAATCAAACATATAATCCCATTAACATAACTATTTCCTCATTAGTGCAATACAACGGTAACAAAATTTTGTACTGAATGCTGAAATAATGACCGAACATTATTCAGTTTTAACAGGTACGTTTAGTGAATTACTGTTAGCAACAAGTAATTTAGGTGTCTGTCGTGGCGCAGTGGCACAAGCGTGTGACTTTAAACTCGACTGATTGTAGGTTCGATCCCAAACTATCGTAACATGGCAAAGTGCGGCGTCGAATTGGGGAATGGAAGTGTTAACTAATTATGAACAGAGTGTTTTATCACTGTTTTTTTTCCTTTTGATATTTACGTCACGTACGGGATTTAGCGTGAAGCTGTAAAAACACAAGTAGTTATAAAGTCGTCGTTGCTCAGTGGCACACGTGACTTAACGCAGCGTTAAGTGTGGAACGTAACTCGGCGGTGCGGAAGTGTCATAATGAAAATAGAGTGTCATAACACTATATGATAATCTTTATTCACTATAGGAAAGTTAGTGTTAAAAACATAGAAACAAAAACAATCTATATATCCCTCAACTGGGAATCAAACTTACACCCACTTTGCTTTAATTTACTGCGTTATAATTAGACATTCTTCTGCGCTATAATATGAAATTAGCCCATATGAGGTGCCTCATCAGGTCTAAAGAAATAAATTTTAAATATAAATCGTCCGTGAGTGAAACTGTTTACATAATATATTGATTTTTCTACTTTGTTTCTTTAAATAAGTACGACAAAGTAATGTTAGGTCACAAAAAATATCTAAATATTCATTGTTCTAAACCGCCACGAGCAAGCTTTTGCAAAGTATACAAAATTTGCACTTTAATATTTAGCGCTTTTTAAAATAACAGTTTTAGTATGCATTTCAAATAATATTTTTAAAAACAAACCCGTTGAAATCCCGCTACGTTTAAATTTTTAGACGTTTTCTATAAAATGTAGTTCAGTATGCATATATATATACATAGCTTCACGCTGTATCCCGCACGAGGCAGGGTAGGCAGAGGGAACCCGGGAACCTAGTGTTAAGACACTCCGTTCCACTTTCCGCTGAAATTGAGGCATTGCCTGTTGAGTGGTGGAACTCAACGCCGCGCTTTGCCTTATTACCAGAGCGAAGAAATGAAACATTAAATATTTAAATTGAAAATATTAAATATTTCATTTCCTCGACTGGGGATCGAACCCAGAACCTGTCGGTTACAGTCACACTCTTGTGCCGCTGTGCCACGACAGGCTTCAAGTGTATGTAGTTAAGTATGAAATATTAAATTTAGCTTCACGCTGTATCCAACACATGACAACCCTGTCATTGTTCTTGCACTCCGTTCCACTTCCGTTCTCCATTTTCCGCTGGATTTGAGGCATTACGTGTTGAATGGCTCAACTCAATACCACGCTTTGCCTTGTTACCAGAGCTAAAAAATTAAATATTTAATTTGAAAATTTTAAATATTTCAATTCCTGGAGTGGTGATCGAACCTACAACTTGTCGTATACAATTAAACGTTTGTGCCGCTGCGCCACGACAGGTACAGTATTAAATTTATATGAAATTAAGTTAAGTTTGTATTAAATATTTTATTTCCCCTAGTTGGGATCGAACCTACACTCTCGGGTACGATCAGTTGGGTAACAAACCATTATAAATAATCCTGGAATCGTATTCGAACCAGCTACCTTCCTTACAACGTCTTCAAAATAATATTATACTGAAATACAATATCAAAAGTTTAAAGGCGAGGGTTGTAAAGTAGAGACAGAAGCTCTACAGTTCTTATGACGCCTAATGACTCGTTTAGCATTTTAGTTACTTGTTGAAAGTTTTGATATATATATGTGCTTATGTTTTGCTGTAATTTGTGTGAATTGCTTATTATTGTAATAGTTAAATTATTGTTTTTTTATGGACAAGCGTGTGACTGTAACCGACAGGTTCTGGGTTTGATCCCCAGTCTAGGAAATGAAGTATTTAATATTTACAATTTAAATATTTGAGGCCAGTTATGGCGCAGCGGCACAAGAGTGTGACTGTAACCGACAGGTTCTGGGTTCGATCCCCAGTCGAGGAAATGAAATATTTAATATTTTAAATTTAAATATTTAATCTTTCATTTCTTCGCTCTGGTAATAAGGCAAAGCGCGGCTTTGAGTTCCGCCACTCAACACGCAATGCCTCAAATTCGGCGGAAAGTGCGGAACGGAAGTGGAACGGAGTGTCTTAACAGTAGGTTCCCGGGTTCCCTCTGCCTACCCTGCCTTAACACTAGGTCTTAATTCCCTCTCCCTAGAAATATCAAATTTACTTCCCAAATCATAAACTTATGACCTCCTCCAAACGAACTAATACCAATCAATCTCAAATCACAATCAAACGATAATAAACTACTGCACTTATAATATTTTCTCATTATTATCAGTGATATTGTAATTAAAGCTCTTTTGTCGACTATTCATTGTTTGATATCTTTATAGAGCTTTGCAAAATGAACCGTGGCTTTCATTTGAAAGCTCTGGAATATCGTACTGGGTAATTTGTAAGCTGTCTGTATGTTTACAAGAGTGTACCTATTTGTGAAACATATATGAAATCGGTGGTTAAATATTATTTTTAAGGATATATATCTCCTCGCAATGCCTCAAATTCAGCGAAATGGGGGAATGTGAGTGTCTTTATGGGAACGATCTTAACACTAGGTTCCCAAGTTTCATATGCCCTAACTATCCTGTACAGGATACTACGTGCAGCAGTAACCGGAAAAGCGAAACAGTTATTTTTTTTAATTACAACAATATTATATACATATCATATAGTACATACATATGAGTTGGACGGATGAAATATATTCATATTAAACGAGCTAATTACTCCCCTTTTTTTGAAGCCAGTAAAAAAAGGAGGGTCATGAGTTCAAAAATGTACTCGTTTTTTTTTTCTTCACGCTGCATCCCGCAAATAATTAAATTATAGAAATTAAAAAAAAATAACTTGCTTTATATGTGTGACATAGTTAAAATGTGTGAAGTCCATCGTGGCACAGACCGACGGGACAAAGCATGAGTGTGTAAGCGCTAAAGGTTGTGGGTTCGATCTTCACTCGAGGAAGTGGAATATTTAATATTTTCAAATGAAAATGAATATTATTTTCATTCTTTCGCTCTGGTGACGAGGCAAAGCGCGGCGTTGAAATCGGCCACTCAATACGCAATGTCTCGAATTTGGTGTAAAATTGGGTAGTATACATTAGCGTTTAGTCTTTTTTCTCATTCAATTTAGATTCTACCAGACTTGGCAACTGAAAAAATGATTATATAATTCATTCATTCATAGCTTCACGCTGTATCCCGCACGGGGCAGTGTAGGCAGAGGGAACCCGGGAACCTAGTGTTAAGACACTCCGTTCCAATTCCGTTCCCCACTTTCCGCCAAATTTGAGGCATTGCGTGTTGAGTGGCGGAACTCAACGCCGCGCTTTTTGCCTTATTACAAGAGCAAAGAAATGAAACATTAAATATTTAATTTGAAAATATTAAATATTTCATTTCCTCGACTGGGGATCGAACCCAGAACCTCTCAGTTACATATACAGAGTAGGTTTGAACTTATAACCATGAAATATATCGATATATTCTAATAAATCTATCTATCATCCATATTAATAAGAACCATATAGGAAACTTTGGTTAATGTAACAGTAATATTTTTTTACGTATATCTGTGCAATTTTAAAAATGTATAAAAATTATATTATACATAGATTTCCTCATTCCGGTGAAAAGATACAGAACTGCGTTGAGTTGCGCCACTCAATATACCTACAATGTCTAGAAAATTCGATCATATTTGGTCATACGGAACGGAGTGTTTAAAAAACGTTCGTTTTCACTATCCCGCTACGTACGAATAACGATAAAGCGTGAAGTAAAAAAAAAATGTAGTTGTTATCTTGTTAATTTTTTTTTTAATTAAATGAAAAAAATATTATATTAAATGAGAGTTAACTCCATTATAAAATCGTCTCATCAGATATATTTATTTACAGTAACGTAATGAAGACCTTTGATTGTACATTAATTCACGATCAAGATTTTTTCAATCATCTACGCCTTTTGTTCTAATTTTAATTAACTTTTCTACTATTAGCTTCACTGTATACCGCACATGGTTTGGTAGGCAAAGGAAAATTGGGAACCGAGTGTTGAAACACTCCGATCCGTTGAGCTTTGCCTTGTTACCAGAGTAAAGAAATGAAAACATTAAACGTTTCATTTGAAAATATTAAATATTTCATTTTCTCGAGTGGAGATCGAACCCACGACCTGTAACGTTTACAAGTACACCTTTGTGCCTCTGCTCCATATAACTGTCGTTCTCGTAACGAGGTAAAGCGCGGCGTTGAGTACCGCCACTACGTTACTAAGTTACGTTACTCCGTCCCTTTACCTAGCCTTCCGCCGAATTTGATACACGCCATATTTACGCAAATTTTGGCGGAAGGTGGGGAAAGGAATTGAGTGTCTTAACACTAGGTTCCCAAGGTTCCCCTGTTATAGAATACACCGTAAAGCTGTAACCTTCCTCTTTAGTCTGGATTAGACAAACAACTAACATTACAGCCACGATCGATTGCACTGCTACTTGTAACAAGTGCTCAAGAAATATTTATAATCATAAACTTTATACTAATTGTACTTAAATGAACCACTCCAGTTTAATGGAACGATAAGACTTGCGGGATCTTAGGCTATATTTCCGTTACCGGTGTAGAATTTCTTTATCGTTGGCTTGTAAGTTTTATATATATATATATATATATATATATATATATATATATATATATATATATATATATATATATATATATATATATATATATATATATATATATATATATATATATATATATATATATATATATATATATATATATATATATATATATATATATGTGTGTATATATATATATATATATATATATATATATATATATATATATATTTTCCATACTGTAACATTTTTTTGTATACATTTGGAAAATATTGAAGTTTTTTTTTTAATATTTCATTTTGAAAGATAATGTTGCTGTTTTAAACGAATGGCTTTTAACCAGTATGTTGAGTTTGAGTGAGATATCAAAGGCAACGGTCTGTCTAACATTAAGTTGCTTTTTTTTTAATAAAATACGGCTCCGCCCGCTTATAATTAATTTGATATTACAATGATATAAATAGGATTTGTGTTTCAAACTTAGAAAAGGAATTCTAATTGTAATGTATAACCAATAAAGTCTTTTCTAAATCCATTCAGTAGCTTTTACGCGAAAGAACAAATTTCCATCTTCACAAACTTTTGTATTTCAAATATTAGTATAAAATATCTTGCTTTCACCTTTGTGTTCGTTTCGTCTAAAAACCCCTGGTATGCAGTAAATATTTTAATTGAAAACCTGAGAACCTAAAATTAAGACATTACGCTCCCCGTACTACGTGGCGGAGTTCAACGCGGTACTTGGTTATATTAAAGTGGGAAAATGAAAGGTGACTGAAAATCAAACTTTCGATAACCGTCACGTTTATTAATCAAACGATGAAATGCGCAACTACTTAGTTTTAGTAAGTACATATTATAGCCTATCGAGGCCTGTCGTGGCGCAGCGGCATAAGCATGTGACAGTAACCGACAGGTTATGGGTTCGACTACCATTGGAGGAAATAAAATATTTAATATTTTCAAATTCAATATTTAATGTTTCATTTCTTCGCTCTGGTACAAGGCAAAACGCGTCGTTGAATTCCGCCACTCAACAAGTAATGCATCAATTTAGGCGAAAAGTGGGGAACGGAAGTGGAACGGAGTATCTTAACACTAGGTTTCTATGTTCTCTCTGCCTACCCTGCCATATGCGGAACACAGCGTGAAGCTGATTAGAGTATAATATATATCTATATATCACTAGAAAAATATAATTCAGAGGCCGGTCGTGGCGCAGCGGCACAAGAGTGTGACTGTAACCGACAGGTTCTGGGTTCAATCCCCAGTCGAGGAAATGAAATATTTAATATTTTCAATTTAAATGTTTAATGTTTCATTTCTTCGCTCTGGTAATAAGGCAAAGTGCGGCGTTGAATTCCGCCACTCAACACGCAATGCCTCAAATTCGGCGAAAAGTGGGGAACGGAAGTGGAACGGAGTGTCTTTACACTAGGTTCCCGGGTTCCCTCTGCCTACCCTGCCTCGTGCGGGATACAGCGTGAAGCTTTAAAATATATATATATATATATATATATATATATATATATATATATATATATATATATATATATATATATATATATAATATATATATATATATATATATATATATATATATATATATATATATATATATATATATATATATATATATATATATATATATATATATATATATATATATATATATATATATATATATATATATATATATATATATATATATATATATATATATATATATATATATATATATATATAATATTTTCATTCAGGAAAAATTAAACTAACTACGTTCGATCATTATACGTAATATGTATTCAGTGATTATTTTTCATTAGCAAAATGCAAAATGCATACAAGATCAATTAATATTTCTTTAATTTCGTTTACATTTTGCAAATATTAAATGCGTTTGTGGAACGACAAGTTTGTGCAAACAGACGACTTAACCGATGTTTTAGTTCAACTTGACCAACGATAATTAAATGCATTTGCATTAATTAAATACCACTTGGCTCAGTGGTAAAGCGCTTGTTACAGTCACAGGTTAAAAGTTTGATATTTTTCCTAATATGACACAATCTAAGGCAATTTTTTAATTGTAATTGTTTATTCTGTTTATTTTTATTTGCAGTAAATAGACGAGAAAATATAGATAAAAAAATGAGAAAAAAGTGCAGCGTTGAGTCACGCCACTCAAACAAAAATGTTTTAAATGTTGGAATATTTTAACACAAGGATTTTCTCAAAGGGAAGTTAAATAAATCCCTCAAAAGAGATGGAAACTCGCTACCACCGGTATCAGCCAGACACATAAAAACTGTGCCCTTACGGCGTAATTCTACGAATTTATAATAAAATTTTCATTAACTCTAATTGAACAATTCATACCACATATTGATATTAAGCAAGTTGATATGAATTTTCAGAATTTGTAAATGTTACAATATATTGATTGACTATGTTCCTCACTTAGACAGAGGGAACTTGGGAACCTAATATTAAGACAATCCCTTTCTATAAAGACATTTAGATACCCCACTTTACGCCGAACGTATGCGTAATGTTCCCTTCTACCTTGTAACAGCGTTAAGCTAAAATAAACACTTGTTGTTGAATATGTAAAAGTTATAGAAAATTAATCGAAGCGGGATTCAAACCGCTTTAACTCTTACCACTAAGCCATACGATCTTTATTTTAATACTTATCACCTTAGAAGATAAACAAGAAGTGCAGGTTCGACTCTCGCCATGTAAAAAAATGTATAAACCTTAAAAGAAATATTTTCTATTCTTTTTATAGAATAAACCTTTTAAAGTAAAAAAATATGCTACATTTTTAACTTAAATATAGCGAAAGCAATTAACGAGCGTGTCACATGAAAGTTACAATGAGACTTCTTTGACAGAAATTAACGAATTTAATTTTCATATCCGATGTCCTCGAGCGTTCAAAAATTGAAAGCCTTTTGAATGATGTGAATAAAATTGTATATATGTATATATATGCGTATAACAAGAAGATATTTATTAAGTGATAATTATCGAAATTAATTATTATAATTCGAGGCACGGCGTTGAGCTCCGCCACTCAACACTCAAATTCCGCGGAAAGTGGGAACGATTAGGAATTGTATTATTGCAAACATGTTAATACTAGGTTCCCAGGTTCCCTACCCTGCTATGATGAGATACAGCGTGAACCCAAAATAATATACCCAACAACAAGAAGCTATGCACCTAACACAATAAACAAGTTATTTGAAGCTACCTAGCGGTGACAACATAAAAACTTTTATACTCAATTTTCATTAAATACTAAATCGTAACGAAATTTCAATTTCTCCATACAGATATTGCCTTTAATACCCTTTAATAAAATATTACGTATTATATATGATATTATATTATGTAAAAGAAGGAGGAGGAGCAGACGCTCTAATGTAACTGTAAACGCGACGGCTTGTGGGTTTAATTCACACAAGATTTCTTTCGCTCTGATAATAAGACAACTCGTAGCGTTAAGTTACGCCACGCAATGAAATGTCTTAATACTAGGTTGCTCAGGTTCCGTTTGCCTACCCTGCCATATGTGGAATAAAGCATGAAGCTAAAAATATAAGTATTTGGTATAAAATTTGCGCTCATTATGAGTTTAAATTAATAGAAAAAGCTTTGTACACGTCTCAGTTGAAATACATATGTGTTAATGAAATGCAACGTAGAGATCTTCTTAGTCACTAGCATACAAATCCTCGAGTTTCCGCTTCAAATAGAAACAAAAGATAGATCATCAAAGAAGAAATCATAATTTTTTAGGTTTTTTTTTAATTTTCTTCAGTCATTATAACGGAATTATCGTGGTCGTTTTTGCATTGTTACACTAAGGTTGTCTATACGTACAATATTTTAAATCACAAGAAAATAGATCTTTATGTATCTATATAAAAAAAGGTATACCATATATATAGAAAATATGTACGAATTGAAATTATTAAAGTAATTAACGCGAACTGCGTTCAAAAGCCAAACATTTTGAATACACAACGTCTTCACTTTACATGGAACTTTGTACTGAAATACATAATCAAGATCTTCTGTTACTTAACTTGTATTATCTAATTAAAAATTTTATCCCACATAGGTATACCAGACAGACAAAGAGAAAATACTATCGATATTGAGTTCCACTTGACTCGGAGTGGGAAATGGGGAACGGAAGTGTATTAATGGGAACAGAGTGTATTAGCGCCAGGTTTCCAAGTCTATCTTGACATCTGCGGGATACAGGGTAAAGCAAAAAGTATATGAACCTACGAATTCATTCGTATGGTTAAGTAAAAATAATTAAGAATATGTATGACACATAAAACTTTCTTAGTAACCGAAGTAACTGAAAATAATAGTGATGGGCTATACAATAGCCTTTCTATAAATAGATTATCTAATATACGTATATACAGACAAACATACCAGTTTTATCATGTTAGTATGAGTTTACGGTAATGCCGAAATCTAAATTACATGTATCGTTTCGATTCGCCCTAGGTAGTCTGGAAGAGACGGCAACTTTTGGGTCGCTTTTTTATATTTATGTTTATAACATTCATGTAATATTTCCTTTTTTTTTTTTTCAATATATTTGGAATTGGAATTGATTTAATATTAAACATTTTGACTGTTTTTTTTTAGCTTCCCGCTGCATCACGCACATTGCAGGAGAGACTAAGGTAACAGAGGTAGTGTTGTGGCACTCCGTTCCTTGCTTTCCCCACTTTCCGCTGTTAATTCCGCCAGTCATTCCGTGGGCGTGTCGTTATAGCACAGTGGCATTAACAGATACTATCTAAGCTTTAAACCCGGTGATTGCAGGTTTGATTCTCGCTTGAAGAAATCAATTATTTAATAAATTACCTTATTCTGTAAAAATAAAGAGAGTAGCGTAAAATTTCGCCACTCAAAATTCTATTTCTTTGGGAAACTTAACCTTAGGTTCCCTCTCCCTAACTTGCATATGTAGGGGCCTTTTTTAATGTTGATAATATTCGAATAGTATATAAAAAGTAATTTCATGCTCGTTAATGGACGATTAAATCGATATATACAAAAATTTTCATTCATTTTCAAATTCGGCGGAAAGTGGGGAACGAAAGTGGAACGGAGGGCCTTAACTTCCCGGGTTCCCTCTGCCTACCCTGCCTCGTGCGGGATACAGCGTGAAACTAATAAAAAAATAAAAATTGTTCATCATTTTAAAATATTTCATTTTTTATATACAACATGATAATTTATCTAATAACCATTGCATTGCTATCAAATACATGTTCTTGTCGTTTATTTTTATAAAAAATATATTGGAATTTATTCAAAATAATATTTATTCAAGACAATTTAAGCGCCTTTGTATCATTAATTTACATTTAACGTGAAAAGGTCAGTACTGTCAGTGTGACGGAAGTTATTGCTGGTTCATAAGTCAGTTCCGTTGGTTCGAGTAATGAGTAATGAGTGATGTGAAACTCAACGGGTATTTTTTAAAAGGAATACAATTTTATTTTCTATTAATGTGATATATTATAGGAAAAATATTTTTTTATCTATTTGAGGCCTGTCGTGGCGCAGCGGCACAAGTGTGTGACTGTGATCCCCAGTCGAGGAAATGAAATATTTAATATTTTCAATTTAAATATTTAATGTTTCATTTCTTCGCTCTGGTAATAAGGCAAAGCGCGGCGTTGAGTTCCGCCACTTAACACGCAATGCCTCAAATTCGGCGGTAAGTGGGGAACGGAAGTGAAACGGAGTGTCTTAACACTAGGTTCTCGGGTTCCCTCTGCCTACAATGCCTAGTGCGGGATACAGCGTGAAGCTAAAAAAAATCTACTTGTAAAAATATAATTTTTATAATTTGTTGATACGTGTAAAATACCGATAATGTCAATTTATGCTTTTTTTTAAAATGAAACATTTTCTAGGGGGATCATTCAGCTCGTACATTTATATACTAATTTACACACATACTTGTCTTTTAATGATTAATTCATATTTCCTATAGGAAATCGTAAATCGTACTGTTGTTACGAGTAAAAGTCAGATACGGGTGATCATTTTAAAGAAATTTTCATAAGATAATTTTTATCCTTGTTTCTTCTTACATTTATACGTAAATTGTTTATTAATATTTTTATATATATATATTTCATTTATATATGCTTAACTGTACTCCGCATATACTGGAAAAAGGTTAGTGGGACTTAGTGTTGAGGCACTACGTTAAAAGGCGGAAATCAACGCCGCTGTTTGCCTTGTTACCAACGTAAAAAAATTAAATATTAAATAATATTTTTATTGTATCCTGGCATCGGGATCAGCTTACAAAAAGTGGGAAACGGAAGTATCTTAATGGGTACAGAGTATCTTAACACCAAGGTCCCAAGTTTCCTCTGCCTACCCTGTCAGAAGAAAAAAAAATGTCTTCAACTTTTGTAACAGTTTAAATTTCATAAACACACAAAAATACCTTTTCAGAAACATAAGTCCTGAATTCGCTGTATGTACCTTTTGTCTGGTTGATTTTTTTTCTATAATATTTAAAATAATATTCACGAACACATTTTCCTTAGTTATTTAATAAAATTAAAAATATAATTATTTTTAATATTTTTTTTTCATATTAAATAAATAACTTTTTTCCTAATTTTAATTTTTTTCATTCATTTAAAATTGTAAAAATAACATTAGTCATATAGTTCTAAGCAACTTGCTAATTTAAAAATCAATGAAAAGAATAGCCATTGCATTGCTTTTAAATACACTTTCCCACTAACACACCGCAGTGTCAAATTTTCCGACGTTGCAGTTTGCAATTTTTAAAATTAAATTCCAAATTTCCATCCATTTTATTAAATTTCAAGTTATTTTAGAACACGTAAACGTTATTATTGAAATAACTTTTTCCGTACGAAAAACTATAAATCAATAGAAAACTTTAAAATAATACCATAATATTATATCAAATAAGAATAATATCGAAATTATAGCGACCAATAAACTAAAAAAATAATTATTTTGAATTTAATTATAAAACACGAAGCTTTTTATCGAAATATAATACTAATATATATAATATTTTTAAAAGCTTTTTTCGTAATTAAAATAAGAAATATAATAGAAAACTTACGTGATATATCGAAGTTAGTTTCGCGTAGTATCAGCGTGGCATGCCCTCACGCTCGCGTTTCTCACTGGCGGCTCGTCGGTCTTTTATAGGCGCCGCCTAGAGCCGGGGCGCCGCCTAACTTGTTGAATTGTCATACTAGCACAGGTTTGCGGGTTCACGTGTTATTTTTTTTGTATTTTCACACGTTTGTGGGTTTTACGTGTTAATTTGTTTTGTAGTTTCACGCTGTATCCCGTATTTTACAGGATGTTGAAGTGATAATGTTTCCGTTTTTCACGCTGTGAAAAGTGTTGATTTTTAATATTCACAATAAAAATCCCAAGGAAGGAGAGGAAAGAAAATGAGTGGAAGAGAATATAATTTATATTACTTATAATTTTCATACAATGGAAACCAACCAATAATCATCGAATTTAGAATAGTTGTGCCACTACGAATCTATGGCGCTGTTTAATATTTATGCAAAGAGAACCTTGGGAACGTAGTGTTAAGTCACTCTGTTCTATTCCCCACTTTCAGCTCTATTGGAGCATTACGTGGTGGAGCCAATGGTGGTTACCAGAGCGAAGAAATAAAAATTTTTAATATTTCATTTCCTCAAGTAACATCGAACTCACAACTTGTCGTTTACAGCCACTCGTTTATGCCCATGCGCCATGACAGGCCTATAAATACGTAAACATAATATAATTAATATATATATATATATATATATATATATATATATATATATATATATATATATATATATATATATATATATATATATATATATATATATATATATATATATATATATATATATATAAATGTTATTGCTTCTTTATAGGGTTCCGTATCCAAAGGGACCGTATTATTGAGATTCCCTAGTCCGTTCTTCCGTTTGTCATCAGGCTATATATTATCAACGGTAATAGACCATTTGATATTTTCGCAGATACATTTCTATCAACGTTATAATAATTTAACAATAAAATGATAGATATTTTATTGTTATGTTATTATGTTATTATAACGATCATTTAGAACTGATGATAATTATTTGAGGCCTGTAGTTGCGCAGCGGCACATGCGCGACCGTGGTTTGCGGGTTTACGTGTTTATTTTTTATGTATTTTCACGAGTTTGTGGCTTTACGTGTTAATTATTTTTGTAATTTCACGCTGTATCCCGGTTTTAGAGGATAATGGAGTGATAATATCACGATTTTTCACGCTTTGATTGTTTTTCATTTTCGATATTTCCAAAAAAAAAAAAAAGCGGCACAAGCATGACTATAAACGACAGGATGTGAGTTCGAGCCCCTTAATATTTAATATTTTCAACTTAAATATCTTTACTAATTTTACGCGTGGAGCTGAAATAATGTAGCTCCCACACAATCTCGGTTTTTTTTTGTAGTTATGAAAAAAAAAGTTTGATTTCATCAATATTAAATTTAATTAAGTCAGCAATTTCTTATGGTTCGGAGTTGGGTTCTGGGATCAAGTCGCATTTAATAAGACAATATGCGGAGTTTAGCTCTGTCACTCAACACATTGTGTGTATAAATATAAAATGGAGAGCTTTAAAGCTTTTAGCTTTTTAAATAGATCGTCGTGGCGTAGGAACTTAAGAATGCGACTGTAAACGTAACTGAGTTTGAGTCCCGTTTGGAGAGATGAAGTGTTTTATTATTTTCGCCTTGGTAAGGCAAAGCGCAGCGTTAAGTTGCGCCAATCAACGTGCAACTCAATAATTCATCGGAAACTGTTATGAACGTTGTGGATTCAGTTCCCACTTGAATTCAATGAATTGTTGTTACGATCGCGGTGTTCAGTTCTACCACTTAATACCCAATGTGTTGACGTCGTAGGGAAAGTAGAGTGTTTTAAAATTATAAGCTTAATAAATGGTAATAAAGTATGCCACTGTAAAATAGCTGTAAGCTAGCAGGTTCGTGTCCGATTGCTAAAAATATATATATACCGGTCTTTAATATTTTTGTTCACTCAATATGTTTGACATTTATATATATCAAGTATCTTGAGAAAAGTTCTAATAAAAAGTATGGAGTCTTGAGAATATTTTGTTTAATATTATTGAATATTTTTCTATTTTAGATATAAAAATCAATAAGATATAATATTATTGATATTGAAACAAAATGTGTTTCAGCTTATGGTGTCTCAGACATATATACGTTAATAATATATATTGGCGGAGTTTGAACCCACACTAATTGTGACGAATAAATATTATATAATAATATAATTATAAAGTGGGGAACGGAGTGTCTTAACACTAGATTGCCGGGTAACTTCGGCCTACCCTGACTCGTGCGGGATACAGCGTGAATCGAAAAAAGAAATATAAAATATGAACAGCTTTAGTTTCACGCTGTATCCCGCACATGGCAGGGTAGGCAGAGGGAACTAGGGAACCTAGTGTTAAGACACTTCGTTCCACTTCCGTTCCCCTCTTTCCGCCGAATTTTGAGGCATAGCGTGTTGAGTGGTGGAACTCAACGCCGCCTTTTGCCTTATACCAAAGCGAAATAAATGAAAACATTAATATTTAAATTGAAAATATTAAATATTTCATTTCCTCAAATGGGGATCGAACCCACAATCCATCGGTTACATTAGATTAACATCGATCTCCTTGAGCTACAGGTTACAGTCACACGTTTGTACCGCTGCGCCACGACAGGCCTCAATATTTAATATTTATATTAATTAAATAAAATTTAAAGAATATAAATGATAAATATTAAAATAAATAATTATAAAATATAAATGGCCTGTCGTGGCGCAGCGGCTTAAGCGTGTGACTTCAAACGACAGGTCGTGGGTTCGATGCCCACCCGAGCAAATGAAATATTTAATATTTTCTAATTTAATATTTCATGTTTTCTTCGATCTGGTAATAAAGCAAAGTTCGGTGTTAAGTTCCGCAACTTAACAGGGAAGTCTCATCAGCCAGTATACTCCTTTCCAAAGACCTAATTAAAATAATCGAAACTTGATAATTTCTATAATGAAGCACGAAAAGACTAAAATCTCCATTAAATTTCGAACAATTGCACCACGCGGGAATTGAAGTAGCTACCTCCAACGTTCTTCCATGATTTACGATGCACGGGACCAATAAAACATCATTTATGAGAGCTTATTAGTAAATTAGTTTACGCTTACGTTGATATAATAAAAGTTATCTTATGTCATAAAGATACGTTTTATTTATTAGGTAACGAAATTAATGTTAGTATGGCGAATTAGATTAACATCGATCCCCTTGAGCTCAGTGGATTTAATGAGTGTGAGTATGGTAAGAGATTCAATATCGATTATATTTACAGGTGCGCCTTAGAATTAAATGAAAATAGTAACATTTTTGAAGTCTGTCGTGACGCAGGGGTATCGTTATATATGCGACAGATCGTGGGTTCGATGCCCACTCGAGGAAGACGCAGAGCTTCAAACATGGTGGTAAGTAAGGAACGGCATGGAGTGACTTAACACTAGGTTCCTAAGTTCCCTCTGTCGCCTTACCATGTGCGGGATACAGCGTGAAGCTGAAAAAAAGTATTTTAGGTTTCCGTTCCGCTTTCTCAAGAACAGATACTTCATTTTTTTTCTATAATAGCAAATATTAAAAAACAGAATAAAGAAATGCTCGAAAAAGTATGCTAAAAAAAGTAGATGGCCTCTAAAGGTCCGTCCCATATTATATTTGTGTTTTCTTACCGCTTCTATAGGCGTGGAACTCTTTTTTTTTATAGCTTCACGCTGTGTCCCGCACTAGGCAGGGTAGGCAGAGGAAACTCGGGAACCTAGTGTAAAGACACTCCGTTCCACTTCCGTTCCCCACTGGAACTCTTCATGTCTGAATTCAGCTAGTATTATTTATTTTTCAAAAAGATTTTGGCAAACGCTTTGACATTATTAACGGAACGTAGCTTAAGTAGTACAAGTTCAGAATATGTATGACGCAAGAAAACTATGAATACGATTTTATTTTTCCTTCTCTACATAATCATTCTTTATATCAATACACAACGCAAAATTAGCTTTTATATAGCACATAATACATATCATATAAATGTTATCTCTTTGACTTTAAAATAAGTTCAAATTGCGTCCTTGATCTCTTCATCTTCGGTAATAAATTTTCTTTTTTCCCGTTACCAGAACGAAATAATCAAATATTAAGTATTTTATTTTCTCGGGCAGGTCTTTAATCTATAGCTACAGTTGCACGCAAATCTAGAATTAGTACCAAAAACATTAAAAAAATATATAAAATTGATAATTTAACTTGAGTTAATTTTCTATCACCTCACGTTCGGTATAATTCATTTTGGATACATTTAGGTTGAATAAGGCTACAATGTTATTGCTTAATATAATAATAATTATCCTGAGTGCGGTTAAAATCCACCACTCAATACACAACGCCTCAAATTTGTCTTAAAGTGGGGAACGAAACGGAGTGTCTTCACACTAGGTTCCCATGTTCCCTCTGCCTACCCTGAATATACAGGGCGTGAAGCAACGTAATTAAATAACAATTCTGCAAAATTCAAATAAGCTTAATTCCACATTTAAGTATTTAAGAATAGTTAAAATAATTCAACGTTTAATTAACTACAGTATAAGGTGATGAGGGTAAAGTTAATCTAACCACTACAATAGGTTTAGGGTCAGTTTCACTGATAAAGCCCCTAATAGCCTTATCTACCAAAAACTATATTTCATTGATCTCGAATTGTAGATTAATTTTCACTAAAAGTGTTGCTTAAGGTATCAGGCGCATTAAGTGGCTGATATGGTCGTTATCTGAAAGTCTCAAGAAGTAGGAAAGAATATAATTTTAGTTTCACTGTCGAGACAAAAAGTATTTAATTTAAAAGTCAATAAAATAATTTGTCGAAGAATATTTCGAACACCATAGGAGTCTAAAAATTAACCTGAGTTCTAATTATTTTGAATGATCATATTAAAAAGAACCACCAAGCTTAGCATAAAATAATAAGATATAGAACATTCCGGAAAAAAATACTTTTGGATAGTTTTATCAGGAATGAATTTGGAATATGTAAGTAATTGATCTTTTTTTTTATAGACCAGACAAGGCAAACGAGCGTACGGGTCACCTGATGGTAAGTGATCACCGTCGCCCACGGTCCAGAGTAACTCCAGAGGAGCTACCGGAGCTTTAAGGTGGATGGGCACTGGGGCCCGGCATTACCCAATGCCAAACGCAGTGGCCGAAGCCACTACTTAACGCCGGTTTAAAATGTCGGGAGTGGTAATAATCTCATCGAGTCTGCCCATGCGTGTTGCCATTGCTGACAACGTGACTCTCCCACACGTACTTTATTCGCCTCTTACGACACCATCAGTACCAGGGTGACCCTATTCTAAGCCGGAATCACACGGCAAAAATGATCTTACGAATCCTATCGTTACCTACTATTTTCATTCTTTAATGATAAAATTATACTTGAAAATTTAAAAAACTAACTATCGTTATCAATTTACGTATAATTTTATTCTATTAATATATATTTTTAAATTGTTTTCAAATGACGTAATAGAAACGGAACGCAAAACGCAAAAAAGCGGCTGATAAATGTCTCTCGTATCCGTTATCAAAGAATTTGGTAGTAAAACAGAAAAAAAAATATCTTTCTGATTGCGTTAAATGCTAGATAACTATATAAAACTTTATTTGTAGCCAGTGAAAATGATCCCTAATCCTGGTAACTTTGAATAATTATTGTCAATTTGTATTAGACTTTTACGCAATTACGAATAGAGAGAAGAAGAAAAAGAAAAAGCGAAAACACTTCTTCTTTATTATTCAGTGTATGTATCTCAGTGTTTAAGAGCATTCGAAAGGCAAACGAAATCCGCATTTAGTCTCTCCAAAGCGGGTAAGCAAAAATAATTTGAATAATTATAATCCTTGAGGCCTATCGTGGCGCAGCGGCACAAGCGTGTGACTGTAACCGACTGGTTGTGGGTTGGATTTCACTCGAGGAAATTAAATATATAGATAATATTTTCAATTTAAATATTTCATGTTTTCATTTCTTTGCTATGGTACGAGGCAAAACTAAAAAAAAAAGCTAAAAAAAAATTGTTACAACTTTTTATTCATTTCAATATTTCAATTTTTTTTTTAGTAATTTCAATAATTATATTTGGGCAAAGGGTGCTAATAACATAAACAAACGTATAAGAGTTTGAACATATCCCAAGAACATACACATATATTATGGCTTATCGGTCAAAGTTTCAAGAGGTACGGGATCGAATCCTATTACTCAAATTAAAAAAAGCTTGAAGCAGCAAAATTGGGAAAATTAAATTAATTTACTTTACAAATACTAATCAATTATCCTTCAATATATGATCTTCCATAAATCTCATATGACAACACATTTATAAATCGGATTGAAGAGCTTCTTATCAATAAGCTAGAGAGTCAATATTAAATTTCTATAATAATGTATTGAGGTTCTACAATATAGATACGTTTTGACTTATTATTTTATTTGGTTTGTTTGTATTTTTTTTTACTTCCCGCTATATCCTGCACATGGTAAGGTAGGTAAGGGAAGTTGGGAACCTAGTGTTAAGATACTTCTGTTCGATCCTCACTCGAGGAAATTAAATATTAAATATTTTCGTTCCCAGTAACAAGGTAAAGCGTGGCGTTGAGTTGAATGCCTCAAATTTGGCGGAAAATAGGGAACGGAAGTACCCGGAGTACCTAGTAAGGAAGATAAGGTAACGGAGTGTCTTAACACTAGATTTCCAAGTTCCCTCCGCCTACTCTACCGAGTGCGGGATACAGCGTGATGCTGTGTGAGGGAGTGACAAACATACACTTTAAAATTTTGTACACCGGCTTGGAAGCCAAATAGATATATTAAAAAAGTAAAGCTTTTTTGCGCTTGTTAGCCTAGCAACTGTAGGTAGAGAAAACACAGTATTAAATCTTCATTTCCCATTGAAAAGTGCTGATATTTTTTATTTTTAAGAATAATTATTTCCCCGAATAGAGATCGAACTTACGACCTACTCCTTTACATTTAAACACTATCTATCATATTCAAATATAAGAAAATCAGTATCTAAAACCAAATTACATTTTCTTTTAACGTGGTTAAAAAAATATGTGATGATTAACACGTCAGCAGAAGCGTAGGCAGACCGCCCACGAGATGCAAGCTGCGCTAAATTATAGCTATTACACGTCACAAATTTCAGAGGTTTTAACTGCAAGTTACAACATTGAAACAATGGCTGTAGTTGTTGTCTTTTTAAATCCCGATGCGAAAAGTATTTGACCTGTCCGTTCGTCTGTTGCACTGTATCTCCAAAAAGAATGAAGCTTTTTGCAGGCTAGAGGTTAGGTAGGCAGAGAAAACTTGAGAATGTAATGAAAGGACACTCTGTTTCATTCCTTATTTTGAGGCCTGTCGTGGCGCAGTGGCACAAGAGTGTGACTGTAACCGACAGGTTCTGGGTTCGATCCCCAGTCGAGGAAATGAAATATTTAATATTTTCAATTTAAATATTTAATGTTTCATTTCTTCGCTCTGGTAATAAGGCAAAAGCGCGGCGTCGAGTTCCGCCACTCAACACGCAATGCTCAAATTCGGCGGAAAGTGGGGAACGGAAGTGGAACGGAGTGTCTTTACACTAGGTTTCACTTCCGTTCCCTCTGCCTACCCTGCCTAGTGCGGGATAGAGCGTGAAGCCGAAAAAAAAGAATTCACCGAATTTGAGGCAATGTGGTGAGCGTTGCCTTGTGACACGACTGGCCTCTGTATGAATCAATTGAGTATAGTTCCTTTGAAGTGCAAGCCTTGTTCTTCGCGTCGGTTTTTAGCTATATTTTATGAAATTCGGATCAGCGTTTAAGAGTTACAAGCACTTGGCCACGATGGCATAGTGATTTTGGTTTTTTATTTTTATTTTTTGTAGTAAGGATATATTTTTATGTTAATAATTATTTATTTTATTTCTGTTAAGTTTTTTCGGTCACACTTTTTTTTAAATTTCAAGACTTTGTTGACTTGTTTGATTAGTGATGTTTGACTTTATATCAGTAGGACCTAGTACAGATAGAGAAGACTACTAGGGTAGGGTAGGTAGAGGGAAATTGGGAACCTAGTAGACACTCCGTTCCATTTTCGTTCCCTACCTTCCACCGAATTTGTGGCATTGCGTGTTGAGTGGCGGATCTCAACGCCGCATTTTGCCTTTTTACCAGAGTGAAGAAAATGAAAACATTAAATATTTAAAATAAAAACATCGAAATAGCAACGATCGAACCCACAACCTGTCGTTTACAGTCACACCCTTGTGCCGCTGCGCCACGACAGGACTGTTGCTGTTCTCTTAATTTATTTAACCATTTACTCAGAAATTGCACCCTCAATTTTGCTCTATTTCTTATTAATAAACCAAAACCGTTAACCTTAATTCATTATATAAAAAAATAGCTATTTCCGTTTTTTTATTATTTTTTTCCAGCTTTACGCTGTATCCCGCACGAAGCAGGGTAGGCAGAGGGAACCCGGGAACCTAGTGTTTAGACACTCCGTTCCACTTCGATTGAATGAGATTTACGTATGGTGCTATTTTCTATTTGATATCTGAGTTGAGGTCGCTTGCCTGCCATCCCCGTAACATAACTACAAAAATGTTTTTACCAGGCGAGAATAAACTATATTTTTTTAATTTATTCATCAAGATTGATTTTTAGGTAACATCTTATTTTACATTATCGTGGAGCAACGACAAAGTCTGTCTGTAAACATGACTATTGTAGATGAGATTTCCAATAGATCATTAAGTATCTTAATTTCCTTGCTCTGATAAGAAGAAAGCACAGCGTTAAACTCCACCACGTATTAACAGAAGGTTTCCTCCGTCTATTCCGCCTAAAAAATAACTAAAGAAGGTGTTAAGATCAGTGTGTAGTATCTACAATTTGTAAGTACTTTGTACAAGTGTCAAGTAGCGATGAATAATTCAATGGCTGGTTGCATCTTAATTTTACTATATTAAGAAACTTAGTATTAACTCTAGGAACTTTGCTCTCTAGCGACATTTAATAAGCTTTTACTTGTTGTATTTTCTGTATATATTTATATGTGAATATGTCAAAATTATCGTATAGGTAGTAGACATGCTCAGCTTCACGCTGTATCCCGCACGTGGCAGGGTAGGCAGAGGAAACTTGGAAACATAGTGTTAAGATACTTCGTTCTACTTCTTTTGCCCACTTTCCGCCGAATTTGAGGCATTGTATGTTGAGTGGCAGAACTCAACGCAGCGTTTTGCCTTGTACCTGAGCGAAGAAATGAAAACATTTAATATTTAAATTGAAAATGTGAAATATTTCATTTCCTCGAGTGGGGTTCCAACCCAAAACCTGTTGGTTACAGTACACGCTTGTGCTGCTACGTCACGACAGACCTCGATATCATTGCCTAGTTGACATGTACCTTGAAGAAGAACGGTTGCAATAATAAGAAATCATATTTTTTTATATAGAGCTTTTAAGTCGTATCTCAGATATGACAGGGTATACACATTTTCGAGTTATTCATGTTTAGTTGCGAAGCTCGACGCCGTATTTTAATTTGATGACATAGAAAGAAAAAAAATAGAATCGAATCTATAACCACAGTGCTTACAGTTAGATATGCCACTGAGTCACGATAGCCTTATATATATTCCGAAAAATATAAAATATTCTCAACTTCACGCTGTATCACGTAGTCGGTAGTCAGAGGGAACTTGGGAACATAGTGTTACGACTCTCCGTTTCTAAAATCTCTCCGTTCCCGAAATAACAATCAAATTCAATATCTACCCGGTTAATTGCCCTATAAAAAAGAAACTCAATGAATCATAGATACATTTGACAGAATATGCACTATCGTAAACGGCGTAGGCGGTATTCGCCCACGTTTTTTTTCCATATATTTTTAGCTAAAGTACCGAGAAACACTTGCTTTGTAGCTTATATGTAACATGATTGACGTAGTATTTTATCACGAAGATCGGATCTGTGCCTTATGGTCTTACATTAAGGAAAATTGACTAAACTGTATAAGAATTTCTCCTTCGATAGAGGACCTTAATATATTAGAAGTCTATTTCTAAAATTCGCGAAGTTAAAAGTTATAATATGGTAATTTGTAATATTTCCTTCCTCAAGTGGGGATCGAACCCAGAACCTGTCGGTTACAGACACACGCTTGTGCCGCTGCGCCGCGACAGGCCTCAAAAAAATATATATTTATTTATTTATTTATTAAGGAAGACATACAGTTATTACAAGTACTTCAAATAAAAACCAAATTTACATTCTATTAACCAATGAAGTCTTCACATAAAATAGTATAAAAAAAAATAGCTAGATGTACAGTTAATCAAAAAGAAATCAAAATAAAACAGAAGAAAATCATTCAGAAACAGCTTCCATGACAAGTGATTTGAAATTATTTAAATTTATAGTAAACATGTCAATATCGCCAAACGCATTATCATGAGAGCTGCAAGCACGATAAATAAATACATTTCCACCATATTTAGTTCTTGTAATAGGTACATAGAACTGTGATTTATTACGGGCTTGTAGACGAGGACATCTCAGAGTAATATTATTTAAAAGGAAAGGGGTATCAATATAATTATTAACTATTTTAAAACGGAAAAGTTCGTCCCTAGCCATACGACGGTTCTTTAAAGAAATATTATATTAAATATTTCATTACCTCAAAGGTCGAAACGAACCCTAATAATCGCGTTTACTTCCTTACACATGTGCCCCTGCGTCACCACAGATTTCAAACATACATACATCTAATCAGAAAATTTAAATTCTTTTGAAGATATTCAGAATATTTATATATTCTTATATAAAAAGGCACATTCGATCTGTTCATAGATCAAAAGTCAACGCTATGCAAATTATATCGTATGACAGGGTACGAGTATTTTAAAAATAAACTTTATAATATTTTTAGTATCTTAATGGCCTACCATTACCAGCACTTTTGAATCGTCAAGTTACATAGAAGTGTCTGTATTGTCAGTCCTACAGCAAGCTACTACAGGCTCGGAAGGCGGTTCTGCTGCGTAGAGCCGGCAAGAAACTCAACAGTTACTCTTTTCTACTCTACTCAGCTTCACGCTGTATCCCGCACGAAGCAGGGTAGGCAGAGGGAACCCGGGAACCTAGTGTAAAAACACTCCGTTCCACTTCTGTTCCCCACTTTCCGCCGAATTTGAGTGGCAGAACTCAACGCCGTGCTTAGTCTTATTACCAGAGCGAAGAAATGAAACATTAAATATTAAAATTGAAAATATTAAATATTTCATTTCCTCGACTGGGGATCGAACCCAGAACCTGTCGGTTACAGTCACACTCTTGTGCCGCTGCGCCACGACAGGCCTCAAAATATCAATTAAAGTAAATATATAACATAGTTAAATTCCTGAGTGAGTACCAACAGCATTCATTCCCACGCATTCTTATCATAGTAATATTCTTGAATAGTTGAGATATTCCAAGGTAAAATTTATATAGATATGTACTACATTTATTTGTGTTTTGATAACTGTCATTCATTTCTTTTATTTATTTTTTTTTCATTTTTTCTGTTTGCGTCACAACTTTACATTAGAAACTAGAAGAATTGCGTTATTTATTCCAACTTTGTCGTTGTGGAAATTCCTGCAGTACAAGCTGACCGGAGACCCAAGCTGATAATAGAGAAATGAAGTTTATTGTGGAAGCAGGTCGATCCATCGCAAACCACATCCAAGGTAGCTGCAGACTGCAGACTTAAAGCAAATTAGAAAGATTAAAAAGCTTGAAGGGTGAGTTTTTTTTTTATGGAAAAGACGGCAAACGAGCGTACGTGTCACCTGATGGTAAGTGATCACCGTCGCCCACCGCCCCCAGTAACTCCAGAGGAGCTACAGGAGCGTAGCCGTCTTTTAAGGTGGAAGGGCACCGGGGCCCGGCATTGCCTAATGCGAAACGCAGTGACCAAAGCCACTACTTAACGCCGGTCTTAAATGCCGGGGGTGGTAATAATCCGGTCGAGTCTGCCCATGCGTGTTGCCATTACTGGCAACGTGACTCTACTACACGCACTTTAGTTACCTCTTACGACACCATCAGTACCAGGGTGATCCTATTCCAAGCCGGAATCACACGGCAAAGTACCTCACGAATAGGATGAAGCAAACCGGCAAACGCTCGTCGACTGCTGTGTTTCATTTATCCGGATTATAACCGGCACAATATTGAAGGATTTTAAAATCGAATCTTTATCGGCGATAATGACATACAACGTAATCCTTGGACCTTGCTCCTACTAGTTTTTTCCAAAATTTGGATAAAAGAATAAAAATAACTTTATTAATTAATAAGGGTAGCCCCGAAAAGCACCTTCAAAAATGTTATCAATTCCATTCCGTTCAAATAGATTTTTTTCATACTTTGATTAAATAAATATATTATATTAATTAAATATTCGAATTCTACGAGCAATTCTTCCTCCGACACCTTACAATTTTTTTTTATATTCTATAATATTATTAAGCTTCACGCTGTGTCCCGCACATGGCAGGGTAGGTAGAGCGAACTTGGGAACGTAGTGTTAAGACACTCCGTTCCATTCACAACTTTCCATCGAAATTGAGATTAATAGTATTAACCCACAAACTATATAAAAAAAACCTTCTTTACAATACAGCTAAACCCCAACATGTGATCGTAATATTTTTTAATTACAACAAAATGTACGGCAGAAGTAGTCGTACAATCTAAGCCGATGGCGCCTAATGGTTGCCATAACTGTAAAAGTTATTTGTTCCACCATAGACGGTCGCCAGAGCGTGGGTGTTAATTGAATCGTAATAAATTTTTACACTGATTTTATTATATAAAGTTGCTTTAAAGCTATAAAGAGCACGTAAAATTGTAATGGTATAAATATGTTCTTGGTATACCTAGTGCTGGTAGTTTCTGAATTGTTATTTCAATTTACATACGAGCATGTCTAATTCAAATTCAAATATTTTTATTCCAAATAAGAAGTTTCAAGCTTCATTTATTTGAACATCATACAATTTACCACCGATTCGCTAAAGTTATCGATTCAGCCACGAGAAGAACCGGCGCAAAAAACTTGACGGCGATGATACGTTTAAAATTGTCTGGAGCCATATTAAGAACTACTGTGATAAATAAGGCTTTCGTTTAAAAAAAAGTCAGTTTATTCATGAAGAAGCTACGGTCCCACAGTAGAGAGACGATTCAAACTTATATATACCCATCTCTCATAAAATATATAATTGTAAGTAAGTAAATTCGAGGCCTGTCGTGGCGCAGCGGCACAAGAGTGTGACTGTAACCGACAGGTTCTGGGTTCGATCCCCAGTCGAGGAAATGAAATATTTAATATTTTCAATTTAAAATATTTAATGTTTCATTTTTTCGCTCTGGTAATAAGGCAAAGCGCGGCGTTGAGTTCCGCCCCTCAACACGTAATGCCTCAAATTCGGCGGAAAGTGGGGAAAGGAAGTGGAACGGAGTGTCATAACACTAGGTTCCACTTCCGTTCCCTCTGCCTACCCTGCCTAGAGCGGGATACAGCGTGAAGCTGAAAAAAAAAAAAAAAAGAAAAAAAAAGTAAATCCAAAACAACATAATACGTAATATTTCTGCTAAAAGTGGATCAGACGTGTGGCCTTTACATTTTTTTGATTATTTTTAAATTCTTAGCCATATAAAAAGTTATTTTCTTTCCTAACTAGACTTAGAATGTAACATAATTGTGGCGATGTATTTAAATCCGTAAAATGTCCAGACATTTGGATCGTACTTATTATACTGATTTATTTTATCTTCATACAAATAGCAGGGAAGGTCGAGGGAAGTTGGGAACCTAGTGTTAATGGAATCCATTTTCGGTAAGTTAGTTTTCTTCTTCACTTTCTGACTAATTCTTTAAACATTGCCTTTTAAGTGACGGACTCAACCTCGCTGTTTGCCTCGTTAAATGAGCGAGTAAAAATTTATTTTTTTATTTTTTTATTTATAGCTTTACGCTGTATCCCGCACTAGGCAGGGTAGGCAGAGGGAACTCGGGAACCTAGTGTAAAGACACTCCGTTCCACTTCCGTTCCCCACTTTCCGCCGAATTTGAGGCATTGCGTGTTGAGTGGCGGAATTCAACGCCGCGCTTTGCCTTATTACCAGAGCGAAGAAATGAAACGTTAAATATTTAAATTGAAAATATTAAATATTTCATTTCCTCGACTGGGGATCGAACCCAGAACCTGTCGGTTACAGTCACACTCTTGTGCCGCTGCGCCACGACAGGCCTCAAAAAAAATTATTAAATAAATATATAATTTGAGTGCAAATCGAACCTATGATCAGTCAGAGTTGTTATTCACGCGCCATGACCGGCTCCAGGTCTCTTCAAAAAGGTAATTAATTAATCAAACGTACAGGAGCTCCTATTGGAGACTGACCAAGAGGTGGGAGTTCGAATCCAGCTACGTACAATATTTTATAAGTTTCTAGGCATTTTCTTAAACTAAGTAAATAAATAACAGAGACTTTTACATAGTTTTAAAAAATATATAGTGTAGTCATAGTACCAGTACACCTATGTCATATATCAGGATTAAAAAATTCTGTACTAATCCAAGTTATAAACTATTTATGGTTCAATATTCATATAGACTCGTTCAGCGATTTATACTTAATCTATGGTTTATTCAGTGATGAATGATGGACAAAATTATTGTTGTTTTTTTTTATTTAAGGCAGAGGAAACTTAATGTCAAACTCCATTTGACATTTTCCGCCCAAATTTTATGATATAGCTTGTTATATGGTTGCCGTGTGATTCCGGCTTAGAATAGGATCAACCTGGTACTGATGGTGTCGTAAGAGGCGACTAAAGTGCGTGTGGTAGAGTCACGTTGCCAGTAATGGCGACACGCATGGGCAGACTCGACCGGATTATTACCACCCCCGGCATTTAAGACCGGCGTTAGTAGTGGCTTTGGCAACTGCGTTTCGCATTGGGTAATGCCGGGCCCCGGTGCCCTTCCAATTTAAAGGACGGCAACGCTCCTTTAGCTCCTCTGGAGTTACACGGGGCCGTGGGTGACGGTAATCACTTAACACCAGGTAACCCGTACGCTCGTTTGCCGTCTTTTCCATAAAAAAAAAAAGAAGATAGCGCCGCATTTTGTCCTTTACAAAGCAAGAAAAGAAAGAAAACGTCGTACCCCGAATAGGAATCGAAGTTTAGGTTTACGTCTAGACCACGTGACGCTGAGTCATGATAGACTCATTAAAGAGGTTAAACTTTTGGCGCCCCATTCTTTCTGGATAGCCTGCCAGTCGTGATTGCCTCATTAAAGATGTTAAAAAAAATTAAAAAATATATATTATTTGCGTTAGCGTTTGGCGCCCCATTTTCTCTGGCTACTCTGCCAGAGATGGTGAAGCAAAGTTAAGTTAAATAAAAATGAGTTAATTACTAACATATCTTGAAATACGTGGATAACATCAAAATCGGTTTAATAGTTTTGGATATATATCCAAAGTCCCCTTTAAGTTACCAAACGGTTCATTTAAATCGAGAAGAATGTACGCACTTACGAGACCCTAACGGATCATACTCAAATATTACTCTTACTTACTTACTTACTTAGCTTCACACTGTATCCCGCACGAGGCAGGGTAGGCAGAGGAAACCCGGGAACCTAGTGTTAAGACACTCCGTTCCACTTCCGTTCCCCACTTTCCGCCGAATTTGAGGCATTGCGTGTTGAGTGGCGCAACTCAACGCCGCGCTTACTTACTTACCATATTACTCAATTCCAACAAAATTCCATATATACACACATACAGGTCAAACTAATAACTGTTCATTTTTAAATCGGTTAAAATATAAAATTTTATATCTCTATTATATATAACAAAACAAAATACAAAAGCTGTTGAAGCTTATAAAATACAACTCCAATTTATACGTTTATTGGACAGAACTCGATGTGGTACAATAAGTTTTTAAATAACGCTCCCCGTACATCGTTGTTATTGTTTCAATAACTCGCGAGATAACATAAATGTAATTTTAAAGTTTTCATCTTATCTGACAGATAGAGTAATGGATAAAGTGATAAATTTCCTTCGTTGTTGAGTGCCGTCGGAGATGAGGCTGTCATGACAAAGTTGCTTTTCGCGTTTGTCCGCGTGTGTGCTTGTAATTATATATATATATATATATATATATATATATATATATATATATATATATATATATATATATATATATATATATATATATATATATATATATATATATATATATATATATATATATATATATATATATATATATATATATATATATATATAAGTGATTCAAAAGGAATTGTATAAAACGGCAAGACTTTCCAAGTATTTCTTAAAGAAGTCGAAAAAAAGCTATTTCGGCGTGCCCAACCGTTACAAATATATAAAAACGATGTATAGTGAGGTTGTTCGCCTTATAATTTCCAATCTAAAAGTCCACAGTAGTATAGGTTTATTTTCAACGTGAAAGCCAATATAACCAGAATAGTGCCGTTATAAAATAATTAAATTCTCTCAGTTTCACGCTGTATCCCGCACTAGGCAGGGCAGGCAGAGGGAACCCAGGAACCTAGCGTCAAGACATTCCGTTTCACTTCCGTTCCCCACTTTCCGCCGAATTTGAGGTATTGCGTGTTGAGTGGCGGAACTCAACGCCGCGCTTTGCCTTATTACCAGAGCGAAGAAATGAAAAATTAAATATTTAAATTGAAAATATTAAATATTTCATTTCCTCGACTGGGGATCGAACCCAGAACCTGTCGGTTACACATAATTGAGATTAGTAAATTAAATAGTGTAATTAAAGCAACCATAGCCGCGGGCTAGTAGTTTCGTCGCTCTGCTAAGGAGGCCTCGAGAATTCAGGGAAGAGTGGAGAATTCAGGAAATGGAAGTGGGTCTTAATGGGAACAAAGTATCTTTACACTAGGTTCCCGCCCTAGGTTCCCGTTAAGTAAGTTAAAAAAAGCTTTATGTGTTTTAAACAAATTTAAATAAATCCAGTTTAATCTTCTTTAACAATACACAAAGATCATATCACATCGTCAATACATAATACATAATTTATAACGATATTCCTCAAATGAAAACTTTAAAATGTTTGCCGATGGCATTTCTCAGTGAAAAGACGTATGATCTTTTTCTATTGCCGCATCCACCAACCTTAACCATACATGCCCTCTCGAAGGACCTCATGCTTTTTACTCCGATTAAAGAACCTATTGATACTGGATGCTCGAAAATCAAATGAGTACTTTTTCTACCATCCTTATATTTTGACCTAGCTTATAATCATTTCTATTTCAGAGGGTACTTGGGAACCCAGTGTTAAGACACTCCGTTCCCAATAAACCACTTCTGTTTCCCATTTTCCCAAGCCAGAAGAAATTATAATGTTTCTTCAGATGAGAGTCTACAGAGTTTCAAGTTAATACTAGTCTTACATATTGATGAGATAACTTTGAAGAGCTGGCTTAATCAATTTTCTTGTTAACGACTTTTTTATTTCCTTTTTAAATCACTCGGTGCATAAAGTTGCATAAAAATTTATAATTAAGTTCTTTTAAGAACAATTCTTTTTTTTTTTTCAAAAGGGAGCTTTTACAATATTTTTTAATCAATACCATAATAAAAGTATACAATTCAATTCCTTATCTTGGTAAAAAGTTTTTAGCTTTTTAACTGCTTAATTCGATTTTTATAACATATAACTGGAACCACCGCAATTAAGCTTTCAATTAAAAAGACCGCTTTCAAATAGATTCATTGATTCATGAGTTACGGTGACACAGCCAGATACACAGAATGACATACAGATAGATAGGTCTCAGGGTTTACTTACGTTATATTCTGTAAAAAATGTAACTAGACTTAGAACGTACATGACATATATTTTGCCAAATCACCGGTCGACCACATATTTAAAAATATCAAGTGCTAAAAAAACCGAACCCGCTAACTTTATTTTGTTTTTATTTTTTTATACCACGATAAGGCAAAGCGCGGCGTTGAGTTCCGCCACTCAACACGCAATGCCTCAAATTCGGCGGAAAGTGGGGAACGGAAGTGGAACGGAGTGTCATAACACTAGGTTTCACTTCCGTTCCCTCTGCCTACCCTGCGTAGTGCGGGATACAGCGTGAAGCTGAGTTGAGTATACCACGATAGTGGCGAAAAGCACACGGCCCACCTGATGGTAACTGGTTACCGTGGCCCATGAACGCTTGCAACACCAGGGGCATCACATGCGCCTCGCCGATCCTTTACGAACCTATACATATTCCCATCTTGATCAACAACTAACTTTGTCAACTGTAGTCATTCTGAAAAGCATAATCCAATTTCAGCACGTCATTAATTCTGCTTAACCTTGTTAATTAATGTAGACGTGGGTTCTACAGTGACATTGTGGTTAGCGGATTAACTTCTTCACGTAAGCTTAACTTTTACATTAAATAAACAAGAATTTTCGTGTTAATATTAAAGATTATAAATGTGAAAGATTGTAAGGGCCAATGTTTGTTCTATTTTTTTTAAATACTACTAAGCAAATTTAGATGAAACTTAACAGAAATATAGTTTATATCTTAGAATAACCCATAGGCCACGAATTATGTAAAGATTTTGTATAATTTGACTATATTCTGTGTTAGAATTGAATGAACATTGTATGGTAATAGCTTCAAGTCTAAAAGGTATAGCGTTCTTTTTATGTTCTTACGCCGTGGAGGGTATATATGAAGAGGTTGATGGCAGTGGACGAGGTGAAAGAGGTATGTCGAGATCATTCTCTCTGCCTACCCCGCTAGGGAGATAGCGTGAAGCTAACGGAAGTAACACGTTGAATCAACGCCTCGTTTCGTTTTTTCACTAAATACCACCCTCTGGATTGAACTTTAGTAGATTCAAGTACAATCTTTAGTATATATTCAAAAGTTAACTGCGCCCCGATGACTTCTTAAATTCCTTACAAACTTATAAAATTACAAATATATCATTCTATATAAATTTCATTGTATACTTCACAAAATAAATACCAACCCAGTATTTATTTTTAGAAAAAGCCCAAGAGATCAGTTGTCAATAATGTGACATATTTAGTAATTGAAATTAATTGAACCAATTTATTAGTACAGATAGTGGATTGTATGGCTTTATGCTGTATTCCGCATATAGTAGAGTAGGCAGAGGGAACATGGGAACCTAGTGTTAAGATACTCCGTACTCATATTTTCTTCTTCACTTTCCGCCGAATTTCAAAGTCCGAATTGCGTGTTAAGTGGCAAATATCAGCGCCGCGAAAAGCAAATAATATATTACCTAATAAAGTTCTAACTACCACCGCGCACAGACAATATCTCACCACAATGACCTGTATAACTCAGCTTCACGCTGTATCCCGCACATGGCAGGGTAGGCAGAGGGAACATGCGAACCTAGTGTTAAGACCAATTCTGTTCCTCACTTTCTGCCGAATTCGAGGCATTCCGTGTTGGGTGGCGGAACTCAACGCCGCGTTTTGCTTTATTACCAGAGCGAAAAAATGAAAACATTAAACATTTAAATTGAAAATATTAATAAATATTTCATTTTCCCGAGTGTGTATCAAACTAACAACCTGTCGATTACAGTCACACGCTTGTGCCGCTGCGCCACGACAGGCCTCTATAACGTACATGTTAAATAAAATTTTCTTCACAAATTCGATAAGAATCCTCATTTATCACAACACTAATTCTGAAACACAATTTCTAGTATTTTACTTCTACAAACTTAACAACATTGTAGTTAAAAAGACAAAGAAATACAGCTAATAAATAAACCTAATTTCACCTTACCTTAGCCCCTTCAGCTTTCTGATCACGACTCGTGGGAATTACGTTTGAGCGTTTCAATTTACCTCATTAATAGAAAAAAAGCGATAGCCGATCGCTTTTTGTCTGATTCTTTTTTAAGCTGAACTGGTTGGGTGCGGGTTCAAAACTTGTAACGTTGCTATTTGAAATATTTTCATTTATTCTACCTATCGAGGAAGGAATTTGGGAACCTTATGTCACACTCCACTTCCGTTCTCCACTATTCCTTCAATTTAAGGCAATGGGTGGCGGAACTCAACGCCGCGCTTTGCTTTGTTGTCGAATAAACAAAAATATTAAATACAATTATTTGATTTTCTCGGATGGATATTGAACCCGCAATCTAGTTAAAAAGTGCATGTAAATTTGAATTCTGATATCTGTTTCTTAATTATACTATGCAATGTATAGAAGAAGTAGTGAAATTGTAAAATTGTGACGTGAAATCTTTTTATTATATATGTAAATTCCGGGCTTCTGAGGCGGTGAAGTATTTTTGACTGTAACACTGTGATCTTGGCCTCAAAGAAATGAAACATTTTTTCGTTCTGGAAAGATATATAAATCAAAATTGTATTTTTGAAAATTGATTGGGAAGCGGAAAACGATATAATTATTTTTTTTTTATTATTTAGACTTTTATTTATATTAGTACGTATGGCGTAGTGGTAAAAGAGACTCCGAATTAGAAGGGTTCAAATCGAAGAAATTAACCTGCAAAAAAAGAAACAATTTAATTATTTTTATATATTATATACATTACGTGTAATTCAAGCCTTAATATATAAATGTATGAATTAGAACAGTATCTCATAAATGTTTCATGGATCCTTCACTTTTCTGCCGACAGTACTCGTGACTTGCCTCAATGCGAATAAACACAATATGACAACATTAGAAACACATACGGACAGATAAAATTTAGTACAATATTTTTTTTAATTTTATTTATATATTTTCTATAATAAGCCTTTAAACTTTCGGCGGAAAGTGGGGAACGAAAAAGGAACGTAGTGTCTTAACACTAGGTTCCCAAGTTCCCTCTGCCTACCCTGCCATGTGCGAGATATAGCGTAGATCTGAGTGAGTAAGTGATATAAATTATATTTTATTTAGTTTCTCGCTAAGGGAACTACTAGGCAGAGGAAACTTGGTAACTTAGTGTTGAGACACTCCGTTTCTCTATTAAGACATCTGTTTCCCACTTTCCGCCGCAATTTGAAGGTGGAACTCAACGCCTCGTTACCAGAGCGTAGGAGTGAAAATAGTTAATATTCTGTTCCCTCGAACGGGTATCGAAGCCACAACCTGTCGATACCAGTCCCACGCTTGTGCCCAACGCCACGATAGACCCAAAATTACTAAATGTAATAAATGTTATTATATAACAAATGTGAAATATTGCAGTGTTTTAAGTTTTGACTCTCACACGCTGTAATGATCCATAATAAATAAATAAATATTTCCGAAATTAGATAGAAAGTATTCAGTTTTTAAGTCTGTGCAAAAATAACTCTTCAAACATTTTTTACTCAAACTTCGAACCTGTCGAAATATAATAAGTATATATTACTATTTCCAAATTTATTATTAAAAGCAAAGCAAAGTTTCACGACACAACAAACAATGCCTCAAATTCGGCGGAAATTAAGGAATGGAACGGAGCTTTTTAACACTAAGTTCCCAGGTTCCTTCTCTCCACTCAGCTTTGTGGCACTGAATAATTATCTTAGTGGTCGCGTTAAAGCTTTTACTCTTTATTATATTACACATTCACAGAGACCATGTGTTTCATTCAAATCCACCTAGAGTGGTTCATTATTGTTTAATGTCGAACGAATCCGCGTATAAGAACAAAAACCGCATACTATTGTACAGTAGATACTATACAACTCTTATATACCATAGTATGAAAAGCTTTCAGCTTTGAAGTATGTAATTAAATGAAAATATATCACAGTGAATGATGATTGCGAATTTAATTCCCGATTAGAGCAAGTAAGAGACACAGTTACGGTGTTGAGTTTCGCGCTTTAACATGCAACTTTGTTAGCTTAGATTGAAAGTTCTCGTTATCACGTCTCGTATCACGTGTTTTCACATTATGTTTTATCAGTCAAAATCGGCTGATATTAAACTGAACGTCTGAAAAACGACTGAGCGACCACACCGGATGGCCTGGTATTCCCCGTAACTCTCAAATCTTGTAATACTAAGTAACGGCGGTTGTACGCTCGTTTGCCTTGTCTTTTCCATAATAAAAAATGTGTAATGGGCACATCGATGTATCCCGGCGAATGGTGATGATATGCAAGATGGCCAGAGACTCCGGGTCGACACTGAGAGAGATGCAAGCCCTTCCCACAAGCACATTCACTCACTCAGTTTTACGCTGTATTCCACACACAGCATGGTAGGCAAAGGGAACTTAGGAACCTAGTGTTAACATACTCCGTTACGTTCTTCACTTTCCGCTGAATTGGAGGCATTGCGTGATGAGTAGAAGAACTTAACGCCACGCTCTGCCTTATAACCAGAGCGAAGAAATGAGAATATTAAATATTTTAATTAAAATAGCTAAATATTTCATTTCCTCGAGTGGGAATTCCACCTGCAACCCGTCGCGATTACAGTCACAATACTGTGCTTCACGTACCTCATTTAATGGTAAATATTTTTAGGCAAATTATGAATTCAATTTACTTTGTCTTTATAAATTATCGGCTTATTATACATTTTTCTTATCATTTCATCGTATTTTTATGAGGATCGGTGATAAGTACACAGGTACCTGGTTTTTTGAAGTAAAAAAGAAAATATTTTATATCTACTTACTGTCTAATGGATGTATGAAATAACAAAAAATATAATAATTGTAGACGACTTATTAGGTGTCCAAGCAAGCGATGAATTAACAGGAACGAAGTGTCATAACCCTAGGTTCCCAGGTTCCCATGGTATGCGTGGAATACAAATAAAGTTTTTTTTTTTTAAATTTAATCATCTCAGTTTAAAATTTAAAGCTTCTTAAATTTCAATACCACGTAATATGAAACAAAGTCACCTTTGCCGCTGCCTATTTCATAAAAAACAACGCAACTGATTTCGATACGGTTCCGGATTTTGTATAGATAGGTTTTTAGAAAAAATAATCATTTATTTAAGATTTTGTCTATTATGTACATAAATACATATTAATGAATAAAATGTATTGAAATTCAGAATTATATAAAAACGAACAGAAAAAGACTAAGGCATTATAAAATATATCTACTTAAATTGAGTTTAAATTAAAGTCGTTTTTTAATTAATGCTGGTTCGATTCCTGCTTGGGGGAATGAGTTTATTTTATCTAATCTGGTAAAGAAGCAGAATGTGGTGTTAAACTCCGCCACTTAACTAAAAATTATGTAATTCAAAGGGAAGATACTGACTTAACACTAGACTAAAAAAACGTTTTAATATTTTTTATTTTTTCACCTTTTTTGTTCACCTTCACGCTGTATCCCGCAAATATCCGAGTAGACAGGGAGAGCCTAATGTTAAGACATTCCGTGTTGAGTGGCGGGACTTAACACCGCATTTTGCCATGTTACTAGAGCGAAGAAATGAAAACGTTAATTTAATTTGAAAATATTAAATACGTCAATTCCTCGAGCAGGATTCGAACCTACAACCCGTCGTTTATAATCACACGCTTGTGCCGCTGCGCCACGACGGCCTTCATCTCTACCTCCATTCATATAAATAGAAGCTAGAATACAATAAAAATCGTTTTCTTTGGGCTTTCCTTTAATCTTTAAATTGGGCAAATAATCCAGTTATACACAACCCTATTAACTAAATCCGTATAAGAAATTCAATTAAGATGTTAGACGTGTTAAGAAGGAAGTGGCGTTACATAGCGAGTTTTGTTGAGTATTTATTCTATTTTTTTCTTTCTTTTTTCTTTTAGCTTCACGCTGTATCCCGCACGAGGCTGGGTAGGCAGAGGGAACCCGGGAACCTAGTGTTAAGACACTCCGTTCCACTTGCATTCCCTACTATTTTTTTTTACTTTAGATATAATCTTAGTACTAGAGAAGATGGATGACACAGGAGTGGGAGACTTGGGTCTATATAAGTATCTTTTATAATAGCGTGAAGCTAACTTCACGCTATACTCTGTAATCCGTAGGAAAACCAGAAGTATCCAATCTTAAGACACTCAACGAATTTTCATAGCTTTGGGCACCGCAACTCCGAATATTTGAGACATTGCGTCTTGAGTGGCATAATTAAACGCCGCGCTTTGTTTACTTCCTACCGCAAGGAGATTAAATAAATGAATTCCCTCAAGAGGGGACCTTCTGTTAAGATACTCAGTGGAGTGTCTTAGTGGTACACGCCTTAAAGTACCCAATTTTTAAAATATTTTATATTGCTATACAGTTTCTTTCTTTCTTAGCTTCACGCTGTATCCCGCACGAGGCAGGATAGGCAGAGGGAACCCGGGAACCTAGTGTTAAGACACTCCGTTCCACTTCCGTTCCCCACTTACCGCCGAAATTGAGGCATTGCGTGTTGAGTGACGGAACTCAACGCCGCGCTTTGCCTTATTACCAGAGCGAAGAAATGAAACATTAAATATTTAAATTGAAAATATTAAATATTTCATTTCCTCGAGTGGAGATCGAACCCAGAACCTGTCGGTTACAGTCACACGCTTGTGCCGCTGCGCCACGATATACAGTTTCTAGTATTAAAAATTAAAATATATATATTATACAATAAATAAGGTTGTCCGTACGCAACGATTTGTTGCAAATCACCTAATTTTTCATATACATATATAACATTCACAGAAGGGATCTCATACGTCGGTATCTTCAGGTGAATTAATTCGATGCGCTCTAAATAATGCGCCTTTTGGGAAATTTCTTCGTGAAATACCTGTCTTGCGCTTGTGTTCATTTGATAGTTTCAATTGATATATCAAATAGTATAGAATGTGAATTGGTTATACGTTATTGTTTTTATCTCTTAGTAAAAAGCTGTCGTGGCTCAGGGGCAAGAGCGTGTGATTGCTAACAATAAATTGTGGATTCGATGCCGTTTCAATCAATATATTTAATATTTTCTTTTATTATATTGAATATTTGATATTTCCATTTGTTCGCTCTGGTGACAAGGCAAAGCGCGGCGTTGAGTCCCGTTACTCTAAATGAAAGTGTGGAATGCAACGGACTGTCTTAAGGCTAGGTGCCCAAGTTCCCTATATGCGGGATACAGCGTGAAGCTCGGCTTGGTTTAGGAAATGTGAGTAATCTCTTTGACTTAAATAAGACGTGTTCATGGTAACTTAATCAGGTATATTTTTATTATACAACTTATATATATATATATATATATATATATATATATATATATATATATATATATATATATATATATATATATATATATATATATATATATATATATATATATATATATATATATATATATATATATATATATATATATATATATATATATATATATATATATATATATATATATATATATATATATATATACATATATATATAATACTAACGGTTGTTCATTTGTGAAACGTAAAATCATCCTTTACCCGTTCGAAGACAACGTAAATTCAGCGTTTTCTACTCAGAAATTCTAGTTGAAAAAAAAATATGTTTTTACTACCAGGTAGCTAAACAAAAGTGCGGCTTTAAATTCCGCCACCCAACCCGTAATTCAGGGGAAAGTGTGGAACGGAAGTATCCTAATGGAAACGTAGACATTTCTTGAGTTCAAGGTTAAGAAAAAATAGGTTCCCAGGTTCCCTCTGCTTATAATGTTAAAATGAAATACAATAAAGAGCTTATAAAACAACAAAAAGAAGTATAAATACGCAATATAAATTAAAAAACTTAATAAATGAATTACTTAGTATCATACAATACGTGCGTAATATATGTATGTATATAACATATAATTTTCAATAAACTTCTCCCCAAAGAGCTCTTAAACGTATAAAAGTAATCTACAAATATCTGTAGAAATGTCTTAACATTTTATTGTTCTCATCTACATTTTGTGGAAAGACTTATCTGTTATTATATACTAACAGATACTACTGCGTTTGTTGCTTTTGCGTCATATTTTTTTATATGACCCGTTTGAGATATAAACAAACATTGAATGTTAGGGGAAAGCTGCATTTAAAATGATTAGGCTTTTCTTGTGACGTGAAATGCCTAGATAAAATAACATATATATGTATATATATATATATATATATATATATATATATATATATATATATATATATATATATATATATATATATATATAAATATATATATATATGTATATATATATATATATATATATATATATATATATATATATATATATATATATATATATATATATATATATATATATATATATATATATATATATATATATATATATATATATATATATATATATATATATATATATATATATATATTAGTATTACGATAGCTCTACAGAAGTTTGATGTAATTAAATACGCGATAATCTTCGTCAAACAATGTCACGTTTTACGTCAAAATGAAAGTTTGGCTGAAAAATTAGATTTGTTACTGAATTGGAATCCCTTGGATCTTATTTAACTTTGTTTTGAACTTAGTGACAGATCTATGTATAATTGTTCTTATTGTTTACTTATTTTGCTTACATCTAAGAAAAATATTTCAGTCATAAACTTTTAAACTACTTTATTATCAGCTTTTATATTTAGATGTCTCCAGAGAAATTTATTTTAAAATAGTATGTTTCCGTTAAGATTTTATTTCAATCCACTTTCCACTGAATACTAAAGTTATTGCGTATTATATGGTGATGTTTCACTTATACAAATTAAAACATTAAATTCCATTCCCTTAAATAGGATCGAACCCGCAACATCACATTCTTGTGCTCCTGTGCCACGACTGGCCTCGATACCACACCATACACTCGTTAGCTCTTAATCAGAAGAGATTGAAATAACAGGAGCGTTATTACAACATTAATTCCATATTGATTAGTTTTTATTCAGTCAGTCATGGTGTGATGATATATAGCTTATTCTAGGCTACTTTTTTTTGTTTCCTCACCTTTACTTCTTTTTCTTCCTTTTCATACTCAACATACATCATAACATTTCGTAGGACGCAATCATCTTACTCTAAAAGACTAAAACTAGGATTCAGCTGTCATTATTTTTATTTTTGCCTTATTTGAGTTCCGCCACTCAACACGCAATGCCTCAAATTCGGCGGAAAGTGGGGAACGGAAGTGGAACGGAGTGTCTTAACACTAGGTTCCCGCGTTCCCTCTGCCTACCCTGCCTCGTGCGGGATACAGAGTGAAGCTGAGAAAAAAAAAATGTTTTGTATGTTGTATCTCATTAACTAGGGTAGTGCGACGACATTTTAAAATTTTATATTTTGATTAATTCATTGTCAAGCTAAAAAAAAAGTAAATAAATAATTAAATTCAACATAAATATTTGAATAATTCTCATTGTTTTCACTTAATAATACAAAGTTACTAAATGATGAGGAAACGTCCGATTCACTCTTGATTATTTTCTCGTTTAAAAAATAAAAATATCAATACAAATTCAACATTGAGATGGTAAATTTAAAGCAAAACTAATGTAAGTACGTGACTGTTACGAGGGGCAAAGTGACCACACTTTTGTCAGAAGATATCGAATAAAAATGGGACTATTTTGGGGGAAAAAAGTAACAAAGTTAACGGTGCCTTAGCTGCATTATTGAGAAGGCGTAAAGTCAGCATAGCTGCGCATTTGGCCGTACACAATGCATTGTTGGTACCGACGCTGTTATACGGCAGCGAAACGGGAGTATAAGTGTTCTCTGTCCGTTTTGAGCTTGAGATATATGTAATTATGCAATTCTGATTTGACTCAGGAGGGCCGAGAGTCCAGTGCCTAACGTAATAATCTGGTGACTACTCCAGAATTAGTAGTAACAAAAAAAAGTGTAGCGGCGTTGAGCACCGCCATTCAACACGCAATGGGTGCCCAATTTCCCTCTGGCTATTCTGCCATGTGCGAGATACAGCGTGATATTGCGTCAATCATCGTGGGTCACTCAACTCACTACATTTTTTTTTATTTCCAATGAAAGTTTAGCGTTAAGTTCCGCTAATAATTACGCGAGGTCTCATTTTGGGAATGTTTAAAACGGAGTGTCCTACGACTAGGTCTATGCGCCTACCTTTCAGAGACAGTAATAACATAAATAAAGTTGAAACAAATGAATAATACATTTACGTAGTTAGATGAGAACGTATGTGTTGAGGGATAATGTTTTATCAGTTGTTCTATTATTTGCCACACAACTATCGAAAGATGTGTCAGTACATGAGTGTGACATTGTATCATCTTGACTCTCACTTTGCATTGTATCATCATCAGACATTACTTGATTATTTCCTTCACTCAGAGGAGCATCCACAAGCTCTTTGGTGAGTACAGGCTGATGATGATCATTATTTAATATTTTTTCAACAAATATGACATCCCTGCTTATTATGATCTTTTTATTTACAGGATCATACAGCCTATAGCCTTTGGTATTGTCACAATATCCCACAAAAATTAATTCCCTTGACTTACGATCCCATTTCAAGCGGTTTTGCTTTGGAATGTGTACCATGGCCTTAGAACCAAAAATCTTTAAATTAGAAAGGTTTGGTTTCTTACCAGTCCACTTTTCAAAAGGGGTTACCTCAGCCAAAGCCTGTGACGGAGATCTGTTAATGACATAGGCGGCAGCAGTGACTGCCTCTGCCCACAACTGTTTATGCAGCTTTGCTTCAAATAGCATGCATTTTGCACGCTCCACCAATGACCGATTCATACGCTCCGCTAAGCCATTCTGCTCGGGTGTATATGGGGTGCTGGTCTGATGTTTGATCCCGGAAGCTGCTAGAAAATCACAGAATTCTTTATTACAATATTCTTTTCCATTGTCACTTCTTACTACTTTTATTTTCTTTTCTAACTCATTTTCAACTTCTAGTTTAAATTTCTGAAACACTGACTTAATATCCATTTTGTTCTTGAGAAAATAAACATACACTTTACGAGAGTAGTCATCTATGAAAGTTATGAAATATTTCGCACCACCAGCAGATGATGTCTCCATCGGACCACACAGATCTGTATGTACTACTTCTAGTAATGTTTTTACTCTTGAACCAGAATGTGGAAATGGAAAGCGAGTTTGTTTTGCTTCACAGCATGATATACAGACGCTATCAACATTTTTTTTATTAGTAATAGTTATACCCTCAGCACAGGACTCTAACTTCTTTGCATCAACCAAGTTTAAATGCCCCATTCTCTTATGCCATGTAATAATATCTGTCTTACTTTCACAAGCAATAGCATAAACCTTTGCAGGTATAGTGTTAAGTTTATATATGCTATTGGTTAGTCTTGCATTGGCTAATAGAATCTTATCATGATTATATATGTTGCAACTCATATCAGTAAATTCTACTTTGCAACCATTTTTGACCAATTGACTGACCGATAACAAATTTACGCTTAGCTCAGGAATATATAAAACATTTCTCACCTAGATTGGACATTCATCTTTGCAAAAAGTGATTTGAATATTTACTTTACCCATATTATGCACGGACACAGCATCATTATTAGCAACCTTAATTTGCTGAATCGAATATGCTTGCATATCACATATCCAGTTGGAACGTCTGGACATGTGCATTATGGTACCTGAATCAATATACTAATAATCTTTATACACATTCCTGTAAGCTGAAAAAAATACTGAAAAACTGTTTTGATTAGATTTATTTACTGTGCACTGATTTTTAAAACGTCCATATTTATTACAATTTAAGCAGCGCGGGCCTTTTCTTTGTGGCCTAACATTACGTTTAGAGATATTTTGGTGTTTTGTATACAGCGCTGAAAACTCGGAAACTTTTACTTCCTGTGATAATTTTGTCTTGACAAAATCTGATGACATTTTAATGCCAGAACTTTCCAGACCCATGATCCTTGGTTTATAGGTATCAGGTAAATCTGGCAGCATGAGTGTTCCCGACCATTCGTCATCAACTTGAAAACCGATATTTCGTAATTTATATGCAGTTCTCATAATTTTATTTACATATTCTTCGACGCTTGTGCAAATATCCAGTGTTGTATTGATTAAATCTCGCAATAAGGCGACTTTTCTTAATAGTCTGGAGTCCTGGAAAGCATTTAGTAACTTTATCCATACTTCTCGAGATGACTGTGCATTTTCAATATGGACGTAATTTATTGGTTCCATCAGCAAAATTATTTTAGACTTGGCTTTTACATCCTTTTGATCAGCTTAGTGATCAGGGCGATTGAACGGTTTTCAAAAGGTAGAGGTTCCAATCAAAGTAATTTTTTTTAGAAGTTTTCTAAATTGAGGCCTGTCGTGGCGCAGCGGCAAGCGTAAGCGTGTGACTTTAAACGACAGGTTGTGGGTTCGATTGCAATGCGAGGAAATGTAATATTTAATATTCTCAAAATAAATATTTAATGTTTTCATTTATATGCTCTGGTTAAAAGGCAAAGCGCGGCGTTGAGTTCCGCCACTAAACATGCAATACCTCAAATCTGACGAAAGGTGGGGAACGGAAGTGAAACGGAGTGTCTTTACATTAGGTTTCCAAGTTACCACTGCCTTCCCTGCCGAGTGCGGGATACAGCGTGAAGCTGAGTGAATGAGTGAGTTTTCTAAATAAGTATTTTTCTTTTCTAAGAACATACACTTTTGGCTTACACATTCAATATAGATACATCATTACATCCGGTTAATTGTTTTCTTTCTGTATTGCTCATTATTTGTTCCGACTTACTTTTATTTAACGTCTTACAAGATATATACAAACTGTAAATCGCCCGAAGCGATCTTCTCTTAAGTAAATATGTTGCTGAAATTAGAAATTGATAGCATTTTATATTGAACTTTACTATTACAGTGATAAAATAAATAATAAAGTCATTGGCAATATTTTTAAATGAAATTCCATACGGGCTTAAAGTTTCACGCCGAGTTCGAGATGACAGTTCATGTTCGTTACAATTCGATACTTTTACAAAAACAATGCCTTCGGGCCTTGTCGTGGCGCACAAGACTGTAAACTGTAAAGTAGATTCGAACCCCACTCAAAAGAAAAAGTAATATTTAATGTTTTCTAATCAAATATTTAATGTTTCATTTCTTCGCACTCGTAATAATAAGCGCGGCGTTGAGTTCCGTCACTTAAGGCACTATACCTCAAATTTAGCGGAAAATGGTGAACAGAACGGAGTGAATAAACACTGAGTTTTCAAGTTTCCTCTGCCTAAGCTGCCATGAGCGGCGTACATCGTGAAGATGAATAAAAAATCTTAAAATAATTAAATTAAGTTTTCTTTTGTTTTCATGCATATGTTGAGGCCTATCGTGGCGCAGTGGCACAAGCGTGTGACTGTAACCGACAGGTTGTGGGTCTGATACCCAATTGAGGAAATGAAATATTTAATATTTTCAATTTAAATATTTAATGTTTACATTTCTTCGCTCTGGTACAAGGCAAAACGCAAACGCGTTGAATTCCGGCGCTCAACACGCAATGCCTCAAATTCGGCGGAAAGTGGGGAACGGAGGTGGAACGCTACCTACCCTGCCTTGTGCGGGATACAGCGTGAAGCTGAGTTGAGTTGAGTTTTGCATATGTGCTATAAGTATTCGCTACCGATACTTAGGTATCCAACTAAGGTTGTGAATTCCAAGAGTTTCTATTATACATATATGTAAAATGAGATTCTATTACTAAAACTCCGATCCAACGAATTCCGCTACTTAACACGCAATGCCTGAAAATTGGCAGAAAGTGAGATACAAAAAGGAATGACTTCACACTAAGTTCCCAAAATGAGAACGAGGCTTATCGTGGTGCAACACAAGTGTGCGGCTGTACATACGGCTGGTTTTGGGTTCAATTCCTACTCCAGGAAATAAAATATTGATAGTACTCGTAAGTACTACGTAATTTGGTTCCACATAATAAATTAAAACATAAAAGGCGGCGTTGAGTTTCGCCACTCAATCAACAAATTCTTGATTTGGCGGAAAATAAGTCGTATAACGTAATAGTCTCAAAGGGAACCTACTGTCCTAACACTAGGTTCCTAGGTTCCTTTTGCGTTCCCTGCTAAGTGAAGGCTTCTATTGCTTGTACCATTTAAGCATTTGAACCTGTACTTTCTGTACAATAGGTTAGCCACGATTGTCGTTACACAACACCAATTTTGCATTTAATTTAAACAGAATAGAAAATTTTATCTAAAATTGATTGTTACTTTTATTAAAATTATGTAAGAAAACATTTACTGCGGTTATTTAGTTTAGTTTAGTTAGAAATAAAATTTGTAAATTTTCATTTAGTAACTATTTTGAAATTGTCATTTTATTCTGCTTTAGAACTTTTTTCAGTTTCACGCTGTATCCCGCATATAGCGGGATAAAAGGAACGTGAAATTAAGTTTGTTTCTTTCTTTCCTCTATCAAAATGTTACGTGTTTAGTTGCGGAACTTCATTTAAATAATTAATTTACCCGAGTAGCAATCGAAGCCGCAACCTCCGGCGTTACAGCATTTAATTGTTGCATCATACAAACTAAACACTCAGTCACTCAGCTTCATGCTGTATCCAGCACATATAAGAGTAGGCAGAGGGAACTTGGGAACCTAGTGCCAAGACTCTCCGTTCCACTTCCGTTTCCCAATTTCCACCGAATTTGAGGCAGTCAGTAAAAAAAATAAATTCGAACAATACTAACAGGTTCAATTTAATAGTAAACAGAGCGTAAATATAAAGAATCTATTTTAAAAGATCATTCAATATCTTTTCTTAACGACCGTTGACATAACATGTTTTACGTATAACAGTTATATTACCTCACTAGCAACTCATCTGCGGCTTCGCCCGCTTGAATTACTTTAATTTATTTACTGATTTCAACAACTTTCTTGTTTCAATACCATTATTAATTTTATGGCAATGTTTATAAGTTGAATAATTAAATTTCAGCTAAATAAATAAACAAAAATGTAGCAATTTTGTCAAACTAAATATTGGAAATTGACGTAACTTTTTTTATTTTTCAAACAATTTAAATAAACAAACACAACAACATGTTGCATTTAAATCTGATTAGCCTTTTCGGTTTTTTTAAAAATCACTATTTGAACTTTTTAGTATTATTTAGACTGAAATTTTAAAATCGTTATTTTGGGCCCTATCATAATCATATATATGTTTATTTAATATATCTCCCTTGTATAAGGTTTCCTAATATATCTTCAATGTACAGACAATGATCGGTTACAGATTTATTATAAATCAAGACTATAACTTCAGTTCTGGAAAGGTGACCGCGGGCTTATTTAAAGATATCTTGATATTTTTTTAAGGCGTTCTTAATCACTAGCGGGACTTCACGTCCATTGTTGTCAAAAAACCTTTTAAAAGTTATTTTGGTAATATACTATTTAATTAGATAGTGTGACGGTCGTGGTACATATGGCATAAGAAAGCTGCTATACAAGCTTTGTTTGCGGGTTTGATTCCCCTGAAGGAATGAAATATTTAATATTTTCAATTTAAATATTTAATGTTTTCATTTGATATAACATACAGAGCTTTAATTTCGACAATGTTTTAATACTAGGTTTCCAAGTTTCCTCTGCCTACCCTGCCATGTGCGGGATACAGCATGAAGCTGATTAAGAAATCAAGATATATATATATATATATATATATATATATATATATATATATATATATATATATATATATATATATATATATATATATATATATATATATATATATATATATATATATATATATATATATATATATATATATATATATATATATATATATATATATATATGACGCTGTGATATATAATTTTTCTAGCTCCAGTGCAAATCAAAGCGTTTAACACCGCCAGTTGACACGCTATGTCTCAAAACCGGACGAACAGATGAGAAAGAAATATCTAGTCGCTATTTGACACACTTAAACGTCGTTTATTATAATTATAAACCAAAACGATACCCAAAGTAAAATATAAAACATCATCTTTGAAATCTAAAAACTCATTAAAATCTTCATTTCATTAATGTTTATTTAATTATACGACACAAAAAAAGATGTCACGAAATTAATAGTTTCTTAAACCTTGGATCGTTTGATTTCTACTGAACACCAATTATTTGACAATGAGTCATCTTTGAACGCCCAAGCAAAGCTCAGAGATATGAACAGCTATAAAAGAAGGCTCTATGGAATGAATTACCAAACTCTAGTTTTTGCGATCGCTTTTTTAAACATTTTATTGTTATATTTTCAAGCATTCTCTCGTTTTTTCAAGCAAAGACGACTTAAATTTAAATTGTTTTTTTAACAATCGAATTAAATTATTTCATCTTCTTAATAAGCGGGCGAAAAATTGATTTATAATTTATGATAAAAGAAAAAGTAACGCTAGAGTTGTGTTGCAAATATTCATTAACGAGAACGTTAGATGATTTGTGTACAAAAGACTGTTGCTAGTATCGCAATAGCCACTCTATTCTATCATTTGTTTGGACCGAAGAGAATCGTTTAAAAAAACAGTTTATATAAATAATAGCGGTCGAAGCATTGCCGACAGTCAGTGCCGCGACGCCGTCACCGCCAACCGTGACCGGGCCGTATTTGAAAACATCATACCGAGTTATGATATTATGAAAATTATCTCATATGAAAAATGACGTTTTTCATCTGGATTTTGTTATTTGCCGTTTCTAACTGCGACGCGTCAAGTGTGAGAGGAAAACCGAATGTGACAAAACGTGAAATTGATAATAACTTTTTTCCGAACTGGGTGCCGTTTAAGAATAAACATGGGGATGAATTGGGTGAGTTTATAGATGTTAATAAACCAAAACCCAAGAAGAGGTTGGCGTTACCTACGAATTTCCTTTTAAAAGCTATTGAGCCAGAAGGAGATGATTATTATGATAAGAGCCAAGGAGATAGCGGTGATTACTACGAGAAAAAAGAATGGTCGAATTTAAACAGACCAGCTAAAACTGTTGATCCTAAGAAGGTCATTAATCCATCTAATATATCAGATATAGACGGCATTGTAAACATTATTACAAAACCAAGTAGTAATCCAATACTAAGGGTTTTAAGTGGACGACAGCCAAACAGACAAAAACATAAACGTAAAGATGTAGAATCAGAAAAGAAACGTACAGATAATACTGAAAATATAGAAACTCCATCATCGAATGATGATGACCAGGAAGATAAAACGGAAAATGATGCAAAGGATGTAAAAAATACAGACAAGAAAGATGTCGAAAAAGATGATGTTGAAGAGAGTGATGAAGGAATTGAAAGTGAGAGTAAAGAAAAACATGATACAAATAAATCTAATAAAGAACCTAAAGTAAATGAGCCAGAAAAAGAAGAAAGTGATGATGATGAAGACAACGCAGAGAAACAAAAAGAAGAGGCATCAAAAACTGAAGAACAGCGCAAGAATGAAGCAAAAAAAGCAAAAATACTAAATAGTGTCGACGAGCTCAAACAAAGACACGCTAAGGAGCAACAGAGTATATCAGAAAAAATAAAAGAGGAAGAAATATTTAAAGATGACTTAGAGAGAGAATTAGAAAGAACAGGTAACAAGAGGGAAGAAGATTATGATAAGTATGCCCACACTGGATCAAAGTGGAAAAAACTAACTGATGAAGATTCATCAGAGGAAGATGAAGAACCTGTTTATAGAAATAAATACGACAGTCGTCCATACAAATCTTTAACTACCACAACAACTACCACACCAACGCCACCCAGAATACATATCAAAACAACGCCTAAAAAGGCCAAAACTGTAAACAATGGAAAACTTTCTGTATTTAGAAACCCCAATTTATATACAGTAAGTGATGAAGAATACGATACAACGACTGCAAAAATAATTAAAAATAAAGCAGATTCTCCCCTAAAGTTCTCTTCGAGATATTCATCACCCGATGAAGACAACGTGAGAATATCGCTCGTCCCCGCCGATAATTCGAAAGAAGGTGAACCTACATTGTTTTATGCCAAAAAACGCAAGATAAAAGTTAAGACTACTCCCATACCAGACACTGCGGCTGATTCTAGTCAAGAAACCAGTTCATTATCAGAGATCAAAGTAAGTTCTGATTCTTTAGAAGTTAGTCCAACAGGGAGTGGCTCATTAGAAACAGCTCCATCAGGGGCAGGGAGATTAGAGACTGAAAAATTAAGGACTGGAAAATCTAAGGCACGAACATCAGGAACAGTAAAATTAAGAACAGGAACATTAAAAAAAGGAACATCAGGAACAGGAACATCAAAAACAGAAACATCAGGAATAGGAACAACAGGAACAGAAACAACCGAGAAAGGAACGCCTGTAACTAGTCCATCAGACGCTTTTTCCTCAGCATCGAATACTGCGACAGGCGACGTCCAAGCTCTTGATGTCACAGCATCCGGTACAAGCGACTCAGCTCAAGCTTCTACTCAAAAGAAAGAGAAGAAAAAAAATGAGGACTTCCATCGTGAAACAGGTCAGCTTAACCAATCAATTCATTATTTTAATAACATTATTATCTTTTTTCGGTTTCTTTTATATATAATACATAATTTTGAGTGTGGCAAAATCGAATCGACAAGATAATTATTGTTTTATAATCAAAACATACAAAGTAATTGAAAATAATGACACTATACATACTAACATGAAATTTGTATTTACATAACACGCATTGAGAAACAAACGAGCATGTTTCATAAAATATTTTTGTATAAATAATGATAAGATAATAAAATTGTATTCAAGATGTGTCATATTGGAATGCAACGGCCGTGGACTCAGTTCACATTCCAACTACTGGAAATAAAGTGGGAAACGAAATTGGAACGGAGTGTCTTAATAATAGGTTCCCAAGTTCCCTCTACTTACCCTGCTATGTGCGGGATACAGCGTAAAGTCTAAAATTTAGTGGAAAGTGAGAAATGGAAGTATTGATAGGTACGGGTAATTTACAGCTAAGTTCCCAGGTTCCCTCTGTCTACCCTGTGTAATAATATAGGTATAACAGAAAATATTTGGAGTAAAGTATATCACATGTAACATGATCAAATGAACTTATCTGAAAATAAGTTATACATCAGTATTATAATGCTGACTGGCTTAATTCATCTTTCCACATACTTTGATTAGAAAGCTTTTAATTTTCTATAAAATTTAAAAAGAATGAGCTTATATAACACGAGTAACAAGTAGATAAAGGATTGCATACTTAGGGTTAATGATTCATCTCTTTGTTATACGTGATGAAATATAATATAAAATTTTACTAGCATCCCTGTTGGCACCTTGAGACCTGTAGCGTGTGACTGTAACCGATAAGTTCTGGGTTCGATCCCCAGTCGAGGAAATGAAATATTTAATATGTTCAATTTAAATATTTAATGTTTCATTTCTTCGCTCTGGTAATAAGGCAAAACGCGGCGTTGAGTTCCGCCACTCAACACGCAATGCAACTTAAGTGGAACGGAGTGTCTTAACTCTAAGTTCCCGGGTTCCCTCTGCCTACCCTGCCTCGTGCGGGATACAGCGTGAGCTAAAAAAAAATCCAGCATCCCGCACATGGCAGTATCCAGAGGGAACTTGGGATCGTAATTGTAACACACTTTCTTTTAGTTAAATTATTTCTGTTCATTACTTCTCTATGAGCTTGAGACATTGTGTGTCGAGTGGCAGAACTCAAGGCTGCGTTTTTCCTTGTTACCAGAGCGAAAAAATGAAAATATTAAATATTTTATTTCCAAATTGCAGAAACCCTAAAAAAATCGAAAGCAGCTGTCATATTCATACATTCGTTTGAATATTAACCAAAATAGCCAATTTCTGGCGTTCTTTAGAAATGTACGTGACACGGATATATGTAAATAATCTATCTAACGATGAGCGGTTGCTATATCATTAGAGTATAATCGCTGATTCTGCTTCACTAACAGATGTTATCATATTAAATATATTTCCATATTTTTTTTGAGCTTTAAGCTGTATCCAGCATACTAATAGAAGAAGGTAAACAGAGGTAACCTGGGGTTAAGATACGCGTTCTCATTAAGACTTTCCAGTTGCTCGCTTACCGTCTAATTCTATCAAATCACGGCGTTGAGTTGCGCCACTCAACACGTAATGTCCTAAGCTCCCTATAATAACTTGGTCATATACGGAATTCAGCGTAAAGTACACTTCTTCGAGTGGGGAACTGAATCCACAACCTGTTGTGCAACTACAACTTATATACTTTTATGATATTTTTTCACTTTCACGCTGTGTTTCGAGCTTCATGAAGACAATCTGTTTCATAATAAATTTTTATTTCATACAAGGCTTTAAGCTTCAAAGATCGCAATCACAGTGTGTATGTAACTAGAAATTCATTATAATAATACTCGGATATAGGTTATGTTATAATTTACATGATATTTTAAAAGATATTTTATCTAAATATGTAAAGAATTTTGAATAGAATTTGTCTTATATGTTTAGAAAAGATTGACGCCTGTCGTGGCGCAGCGGCATGTGACTGTAACCGACAGGTTGTGGGTTCAATCCCCACTCGAGGAAATGAAATATTTAATATTTTCAATTTAAATATTTAATGTTTTCATTTCTTCGCTCTGCTACGAGGCAAAACGCGGCGTTGAGTTTCACCACTCAATACGCCATGCCTCAAATTCGGTGGAAAGTATGGCATGGAAGTGGAACGGAGTATTTTAACACTATGTTCCCAAGTTCCCTCTGCCTACCCTGCCATGTGCGGGATACAGCGTGAAGCTGAGTATGTTTAGATAATGTGTAAGATAGAGTTGTCTTAGGACAAATATGTATATATTTTTATATTATTACGATTTCTATATCTTTTTTAAATTTCTTTTTATAATTTTGCTTAAGCAAGTGAATTCAATTTCCATTCAAGGAAATAATATAGTTCCATCACTCAACAAGCAATGCCTTAAATTTGGTGTACAGTGGGTAACGGAGTGTCTTAACATCAGTTTCCTCTGCCTACCCTGTATATACGGGATACAGCGTGAAGGTAAAAAAAAGGGCAGCATTTTATTAAACTACAGTTTTTAAATATTAAAACACATGATTACTTAAGGTAAAATATTATCTATATAATATTAATATTATCAGCTTTGCTATATTTTTGCGATTTTATCGTATTTATTTAAGGACTATTTTTATTTTCCCCGATTTTTTTTTTTAACTTTATTAATTTCCAAATTAAAATTAACAAAAGGTTAGCAAAGTCAGGGTTAGCCAATTTCTGTTTACACGGAAATACTACAGACTGTAACTACGATAAGTGTGGGTTCTATCCCCATCCAGCAAAATTAAATATTTTCATTTCTTCGCTCAGATTAAAAGGCAAAGCACGTTCAGCAGAAAATGAGAATATTACGTTCTCTCTGTCTACCATGCCAAGTGCGGGATACAGCGTGAAAGTAAAAAAAAACACTATCACTAAATTAAATTATTATGCGGTCGATTTCAATAAACAGATGAACTATGAACCGCAATAAGATTTGTGTAATAAATATATAACAATAGTAAATTACAATGAAATGAGTATAATTAAATTGTATAGATATTTGTTTAAATCTTGTAACTATTTTTATAAGGCAGTTGACGTAAAATTTTTAACTTTGTATTTTTTTTATATAATATTTAAACGCGATTTAATTGGAACAGAGTGTTGTAACACTAGGTTCCCAGGTTCCCTCTACCTAACTAAAATATATGCCATTTTTAGTCATACTTATTAGATATAAAATAAACTTTTTTTAAAAAGAAACGAACCTGTAACCCTCCAATTGAACAACCTTACCACAGAACTCAACAACTAAGATGCTCTATGTAGTTTAATAAACAGAAATTGATTCGCAAAGCATTTTGTCGTACGATAAAAAACTGTACGGCTGTAAAGGCGATTAGTTACAACTGGTTTCTAAATAAACAGACAGGCATTGGTAAGAACGTCCAAGATTACAATAAGAAATTCAGATGTCTATAATTAAAAACGACCTTCTAGGTTGGCCAATAACGGTTTTGACATAGATACTGTAGCATATTTAAATTATAAATTGTAATAAATCTGTAACTGATCACTGTCTGTACATGGAAGATATGTTAAATAACATCTAATAGAGGCCTGTCGTGTCGCAGCGGTACAAGCGTGTGACTGTAACCGATAGGTTGTAGGTTCGATCTCCGGTCGAGGAAATGAATTATTTAATATTTTCAATTTAAATATTGAATGTTTCATTTCTTCGCTCTGGTAATAAGGCAAAGCGCGGCTTTGAGTACTGCCACTCAACACGCAATGCCTCAAATTCGGCGGAAAGTGGGGAACGGAAGTGGAACGGGGTGTCGTAACACTAGGTTCCCGGGTTCCCTCTGTCTACCCTGCCTCGTGCGGGATACAGCATAAAGCTGATAATAGAAGACGTTTCTTTATGTGATAGGGCCCAAAAAAGTAATGTTTCATAATCTCAGAAACGGCCCAACAGATCTTAATGCAGTTTTCACTATAGCTTTTCCGCAATCTTCCCATTTAGTGTTTTATTTAAAAAGTTTAGATAAATAAAAGAATTACACCAATTTAAAATATTTAGTTTGACAAAATTCTTAGGATATCTTTATTCATTTCGCTGAAATTTTAATTTTTAATATATAGATGTTATATTAAAAGTGACAATGTTATTAGAACGCGAAAGTAAATAGATAGTGTAATTCAAGCCATTGAAGCTAGGGTGAGTCTAGTCCTTAATAATGTATTTTTATTTAAATATTTATTTATTTATTTATTATAACATTAAGAAAGTATATACAGAAACATTTGTACGATAATAACCGCATTAGTTTAAAACTGTGTTGCGGCTATTAACGCCCACCTCACAGCGTTCATACTAATATTAATACAATACTAATTGTTATAAATATAATAACAAAATAGAATTAAATTAAAAATAAAAGTTATATTAAATTAGCTGTAAGACTGCGGTGACTTGGTTTTGTAGACATCTAGCGCGGCGTTGAGTTACACAACGTTTTGGAAGTCGGTCGGGTTGTTAACATTTATGGGTCCATAAGTAGATGAACCCATAATGGGTTCATAAGTATGGGACCAATAGGTTAGAAAATGTAAATATTTTTTCAGCTTCACGCTGTATCCCGCACTAGGCAGGGTAGGCAGAGGGAACGGAAGTGGAACCTAGTGTTATGACACTCCGTTCCACTTCCTTTCCCCACTTTCCGCCAAAATTGAGGCATTGCGTGTTGAGGGGCGGAACTCAACGCCGCGCTTTGCCTTATTACCAGAGCAAAGAAATGAAACATTAAATATTTTAAATTGAAAATATTAAATATTTCATTTCCTCGACTGGGGATCGAACCCAGAACCTGTCGGTTACAGTCACACTATTGTGCCGCTGCGCCACGACAGGCCTCAAATGCCTGTAAATATTTTCTTTAGAATATATATTTCTGTTAAAACTTTAATCAAATAACCTAACATATCATTTTGTGTATAATACATGACACCATATGAGTATCTGAGGGAATCTTTAATGTACTCGTTTCCTCAACCGGAACACTGCAATATAGACGGACGGAACTTGGAAACCATGTCCTAAGACAATACTACATTTTAAAAGCACTCTGAACTAAATCATACGTTCACTTGTTCAGCTTATTGGTCTGAGCGTTTGGACTTTTTCCAAGAAGGTTTGGCGGGTTCAAATCCTGGTACGTTCAAATTAAGTATTTTCTTCCGAAGTGTGAAATAACACTTTTAAAATAGGTTAGTTTTTAAATTGGTTAGCCACTTTATTTGCGTTATACTGCCGTTGCCCTCCACCTCCACTTACGGCCAACTTCTCAAGGACCTGGAAGGAAGCAATACGCTTGGAAGTATCCAATTGTTTCCGTCCAGGAGCTTCCAGTGGCTTCGTTACTAAAGCGAAGAAATACAAATATAAATTGTTTTATTTTCTCAAGTTGGAATCGATATTGGATTTGAATTGATAAAGGAGGACACGGATATCGGATTTGAATTGATAAAGGAGGATAATTTAAATTTTTGACTTTTTTCTTTTTAAATTTATATTCTTTAATTTTTTTTAACCTTCTCCTACTTGAAACATGTCGTGGCTCAGTGGCACAAGTGTGTGATGTGACTTTATGATTGTGGGATCAATATCCACTTCGACGACGACTTCGATGAAATATTTAATATTTTAAAATGAAATACTTTATATTTTCATTCCTTCGTTCTAAAAACAAGACAAAACTCGGCGTTAAGATTTTCCACTCGACACGCAATGCCCTTAATTCGATGGAAGTAAGAAATGGAATGGAGTGTCCTAACCTGGTTCCCAGGTTCCCTCCACCTTCCCTGATAAAGAAAGGAAAGAAAGTTAAAGGTCTAAGAGAATTTATTTGAATAAAGCCATTCCAAATTAATTTTAGTTATGCGCCGTTGCATAACGCGTAATCTACTGGTGATAATAGCAGAAAGTATGACAAAAGAAAGTTAAAGTATTTGGATGCTTTAATATACCAACGTTGAATTGAAGATTCACTGTCTATGACCAAATTAAGAAGTTATTTTAAAGATCTTCTTATCTTTTAGGTTTTATTTAAAGTAAAGAAAATATATTTATATATTTTTACTATTTTTTGTGTTATTAAACACTTAGGACAGAAAATACTAAACTTAAAAAGCGTTACGGGTGGCTAAGTTGGTCAGAGCGCTTGAACGGTTTTTAAGAGGTGCAGGTTCAAATCCCGCTTCGTTCAAATTTTTTATACGCTTCTTAAAATTAAGTTTAATATATTTATATATTTTAACTTTTCATTGAGACCTGTCGTGGCGCAGCGGCACAAGAGTGTGACTGTAACCGATAGGTTCTGGGTTCGATCCCCAGTCGAGGGAAATTAAATATTTAATATTTTCAATTTAAATATTTAATGTTTCTTTTCTTCGCTCTGGTAATTAGGCAAAGCGCGGCGTTGAGTTCCGCCACTCAACACGCAATGCCTCAAATTCGGCGGAAAGTGGGGAACGGAAGTGGAACGGAGTGTCATAACACTAGGTTTCACTTCCGTTCCCTCTGCCTACCCTGCCTAGTGCGGGATACAGCGTGAAGCTGAAAGAATGAAAGATGAAAGAAAGAAAGAACTTTAAGAAGATAACAATGGTTGTTGGTTCAATTTCCAGTCAAAAAAATAATTTCCTTAGAAACGCAACGAAAATTCTATTTCTTGTATTACAAGAAATCAATTTAACAATTAGTTATATATAATACGTCCATACAATTACTTAACCTTTGAGCTTCAAGAGATAAGTCATTCAACGTCTAAAGCAAACGCTACAAATTGTATACAAATCCGTTCATTGTTTAAACACTAACAGCAAGTGCCAGTTACCTAACTCAGATTTATCTAAGAAAGTGATATTTATCTTAAGATAGTGATAATTATTGTTTTTTTTTATACATATAAAAGGTCAGAAAAAATCGTTTTTTTTTTAGTTTTTCTGTAATTATTTGGTTATATTATGTTTGCTTAACCATTATGGTTGAATAACTGTGGCGTTGAGTTCCGCCAACCGTCTGGAGTTTGGGACGGAAATTAAGGAACGGACTGTCTTAATATATCCTGATACGAAATTGAGTGTTGATTAAAAGATTTCAAAGAAAGTTTAAGTTTTAAAATTATTTAATATAGAAAAATCTGATACAGCGCGTGAGGTCTAGGTGAGACAGACGACCAAATAAGCGATATTAGCAGATTCGATTCCCCGTTGAAGGAATTAAAAGATTAACGGTTTAATTTTCACTTGCTCACTCACTCAGCTTCACGCTGTATCCCGTACATGGCAGGGTAGGCAGAGGGAACTTGGAATCCTAGTGTCAAGACACTCCGTTCCACTTCCGTTCCCCACTTTCCACCGAATTCGAGGCATTGCGTTTAATTTTCATTTTCTCGATTTACTATTTGCCATTTTACGTCGTATTTTACTGTATAGTATATGTATATATACGTTGTATCCCGTCTCGTCCAGTGTACTCAGCCAATAAAAAAAGGGAGTTTGGGAACCTGGTGTTACGACAGTCCCTTCATATCATTTCATTTGAATTATTGCGTGCTGAGTGGCTGAAGCCATTGTCACACATTGCTTTGATACCAGAGGAAAACAAGAAAACTTTAAACATTTCATATCCTCGATTGGGAATCAAATCTACCATCTGTCGCATTTACAGTCGCACGTTTGTGCTACTGCACCATTACAGGCTTCTATTATTTGTCTAAACAATTATATTATTGCTTATAATTTTATTTTCCGTGCTCTTTAGGCGGCAGCAAGGAGCACCACGCTGAATATGACGAAATACGCGAAGAACACGGGAAGAAGGCATACGAGGTATATAGAAATTACAAAATTTATTTTATTTTTAGGGATCAGTGGCTCAAAAGGTAAAAAGGCAACCGTTTATACTAATTATTGCGCTGTTTGTCTGTCTGTCAAAACCCTTTTAGTCAAGATTGCGGTTTTTGCCGTGTGATCCCGGCTTAGAATAGGATCACCCTGGTACTGATGGTGTTGTAAGAGGCGACTAAAGTGCGTGTGGTAGAGTCACGTTGCCAGTAATGGCAACACGCATGGGCAGACTCGATATTACCACCCCCGGCATTTAAGACCGGCGTTAAGTAGTGGCTTTGGCCACTGCGTTTCGCATTAGGTAATGCCGGGCCCCGGTGCCCATCCACCTTAAAGGACGGCAACGCTCCTGTAGCTCCTCTGGAGTTACACGAGGCCGTGGGCGACGGTGATCACTTACCATCAGGTGACCCGTCCGCTCGTTTGCCGTCTCTTCCATACAAAAAAAAAGTAACGAGATAAAATTAGTATTAAATGTTCAAATCTTCTGTTAAAATTTCTAAGACAACGTAATCATAACATATGGACATGATATGTTCAATTTTGTATGAAATTCGCCGCGATATCAAAACCTATAGAGTATTTTTTATACATCCAATGCAAATACAAGAAATAATCCAGAATGCGAGATTACACATTATTTATTTACATCAATGATAAAAAAGACTTTCTAATATTGCCTGTTCTAGTAGATACCAATATTTCTACGATCAAAGTGACGATCACCTTTCGTTACGATTACGTGAAACGGAACGAATGTATCAGTTACGCTACAATTATTACACGGATATTTTAAATTGTTACAGATATTTAATTACCTTAATAGCTTCACGGTGTATCCCGCGCACGGCAGAGTAGGTAGATGGAACTTGAGAACTTAGTGATAAGACACTTCGTTCCACTGAATTTGAGGCATTGCGTTTTTGTGGCGGAACTCAACGCCACGCTTTACTTTGTAAGCAAAGTGAAAAAATTAAAATATTTCATTTAAAAGTATTGAATATTTCAATTCCAAGAGTGGGGATCGAACAAACAACCTGTACAGTCACACGCTCGTGACCTTGTGCCACGAAAAACTTCAAAACGATTGATAAATTTATTCCCTACCTTTTAAAAAGAAGTGAAAGAAATATTCCTTCTATTGTTTGTTCCAGTTTCACGAAAAAAATACTGAACGCATTTAGATAACACCTTTAAATAAAGTAGCTTACTTATCACAAAAGCTCATATGTAGATTAGAATTTATGTTAAATTTGTATAATTTGGCTATAACAATAAGTCACGTCGTCTGTTACACACTCAGCTTCACGCTGTATCCCGCACGTGGCAGGGTAGGTAGAGGGAACTTGGGAACCTAGCGTGAAAACATGAAAACATGTGCGTGCTGAGTGGCGGAACTCAACGCCGCGCTCACACTCTACATCAAATAAATTATTCTCTCAAACGGCAATCAAACTCACATTTATTTAAGACACATTAAGAAAAAATATACAAAATATATATATTTTTAGTTCATAAAAGTATGAATCGACATCTAATATCGCGGTATTGGCTCCAAATAAATACTAAATGGTTTGTGATTGCATCGTTTTATATACATTTATGTTTCACCGATATTATTTATGTATGTGCATTTGATATACGGAATTAGAAAATGTTATTTTTCCTGCACATAGCTCAGAGATGGATCATAATCAGAGGGTATTTGGGAACCTATTGTAGATATACTCCGTTCCGACATATTTGAGACATTCCGTGTTAAGATGTGGAACTCAACGCCGCACTTTATTTTTACCTTGTTACCAGCATGAAGAAAATCAAAGTAATAAGTATTTGATAACCTAAAATGGGGTATCGAACCCACAACCTCTCAGGTTTACAGTACAAATTTTAATGAGTAATTGGCTTTTCCTTTTTTTGGCTCACAACAAGACATTTTTTAACTATTGTATTATAGCAGTATTCATTTTAGCATCATTTCTTTTTCTTTAACTCTGGTCAGCAAATAACTTGCGTGCTTATGTTTTTTGTAAAGTATTTTTATGGTGTGGCTACCTTTTTTTTTCATGTCATTAAATATGGGAATCTATCATTAAGATAAGACACTCTGTTCCGTTTCCCACTTTTCGTAGAATTTGAGGTATTGCGTATTTAGTGGCGGTACTCAACGCCGCGCTTTACCTTGTTATTAGAGCAAAGAAACGAAAATGTAAAATATTTTCCGTCCTCAAGGATCGAACCCACCGTTTGTCGTTTATTGCCACGCTTGAGCCGCTGCGCCACGACAAGCCTCTATATAAGTAATAATACAATAAAATATAAACACTATTAATAACCACCTTCACGCTGTATCCCGCACATGGCAGGGTAGACAGTGGGAACTTGGGAACCTAGTGTTAAGCCACTCTGTTCCACTTCCGTTCCCCACTTTCCGCATTGCACGTTTTCGCTTCAGCGCAAGTTTTATGACTTTTAGTCAGCGAATTTAATACAAAAAATATCAAAGACGATGCACAAAAATAATAAATGATAATCTCTTAATTGTGTTGATAAATTAAACTGCTTTATTTTTTATGTTTTAAGGAAACCTAATAATTGAAATTTATTATAGCTTGTTACCACGCAATCTCGAAATAAATAGTTTTAACGTACAATACGGGTTGCAAAGTTATTTCATAAAGTTCCGTATTCACCTTTTCAGTTAGGGAACCCTATATTTAAAAAAAAATACAATACCTAATACTAAAACAGAAACTAAAAGAACAAACTTTCCTGAAACAATAGACTAACTATTTATTTAATAACTGAACTTAGTTTTGTAGAATGATTTGTTATTGTTCAAAACCTGACAGTGGAAGAGACAGCGTTTTAAAAGCATCCTTTGTAACGATGACGTTAAGCGATTATATTATAATAGAGTTTAGAACTTGTCGTTGAGTTTTGCACATTCGAGGCAATGAAATATTTAATATTTTCAATTTAAATATTTAATGTTACATTTCTTCGCTCTGGTAACAAGGCAAAGCGCGGCGTTGAGTTCCGCCACTCAACACGCAATGTCTCAAATTTGGCGGAAAGTGGAGAACGGAAGTGGAACGGAGTGTCCTAACACTAGGTTCCCGGGTTCCCTCCGTCTACCCTGCTTCGTGCGTAGCATACAGCGTGAAGCTAAAAAAAAAGCAGCAGCTTCACGCTTTATCCTGCATAGCGTGATAGACAAAATGATCTTAGTGTTGAACTTAGTTGTCCAAATTCCATTTAATTATAAAAGTCAAAGTAATTTCTTTCCTATTTAAAATGGAAATCAAACCTATACAACAATTATCACGTTTACAATAAATCGCTGTGCTACGATAGGTTTCATTATATATGTATCCCGCACATGGTAGGGTACGCAGAGGGAACTTGGGAACCTATTGTTAAGACACTCCGTTCCACTTCAGTTCCCCACATTCCGCCGAATTTTGAGGCATAGCGTGTTGAGTGGCGGAGCTCAACGCCGTGCTTTGTCCTATTACCAGAGCGAAGAAATGAAAACATTAAATATTTAAATTGAAAATATTAAATATTTAATTTCCTCGATTGGGGATCGAACCCACAACCTATCGATTACAGTCACACGTATGAGCCGCTGCGACACGACAGGCCTCAACCACGATAGGTTTTATTGTTTGAAATGTAATTAAAATATTTAAATAACAAACATATTGTTCATTGTTCATTCTTTAGATTTAAAAATAATAATATTTATATAAATCATTTAGTTGAATACAATGTTGTTTACAAATATTCTTAGCCAAGTCTTCTTAAAACAATAATGATTGGTTATTATTAATATATTAAAATGTTGCTTAATACTAGGTTCCCAGGTTCCCTAAAATTATAAATTGTTGCTTCAGTCTAGGTTCCCAGGTTCCCTCTGCCTACCCTTATATGTACGAGAAAAAATGAAAAAAAAAATAATATCTAAATATCAGATAGACTGGAAATAGGGTAGTTGTTAATTCAATTAACGCTCGAAACTAAAATAATTTGCCACACTGGTAAGACAAGGTACGGATTTCTTTTTTGAAGATTTTTCCGATTGTCTGGTAAGATTTTGTAAATAATTAACGCTCTTGTCCAAAATTTTACATAAACAAAGAAAATATAGAATTTTAAAAATCTGATCGTAAATCATTAGCTATATGTATAATATAATATATTTAACTGCTAATCTGAGATAAAGATTTTTCAAAAAGAAGACTTTAGCTTTAAAGAACCGCTTTTAAAAAGTTCATTAATTCAGGAGCTAAGATAATATAAACAGACACACAAACACACTTAAAATGGGTGCTAAGGAACTATGATATAAAAAATAACTTAATGTTGATAAGACAATCAATCCAATAGCATTACTTTTACGACCTGTGACGCATGTGGCGTGTAGCTGTAAACTATGGGTATTGGGGCTTCGATCCCCACTCAACGAAACTAAAACTAATTACATTTTTATTTCGCTGTGATAACAAGGCAAGGTCGCGGCGTTGAGTTCCGCCAATAGCGGAGCGGAATATGTGGAACGACACGGAGTATCTTAATATTTCATTCTCGAGGTTCCTCTGTGTACTCTGTCATTTGCGTACAGTATGAAACTAAAAAAAATATGAGATCAAAAAGTCAATAATAAAATTTTGCGGCTCGCCCGCTTTAACTATACGAATATTTTTTTAACATTTTGCTAAATACACTTAGTATTTAGAGGTAACTATTAAACTATTTTGTATGGTTCATTTTACTATTGGTAAAATTAGCCATACAAATAAACATTTTTGGAGGCCTGTCGTGGCGCAGTGACAGAAGCGTAGACGACAGGTTCTGGGTTCGATCACCAGTCGAGGAAATGAAATATTTAATATTTTCAATTTAAATATTGAATGTTTTCATTTCTTCGCTCTGGTAACAGGACAAAGCGCGGCGTTGAGCTCCTTCACTCAACACATAATGCCTCCAATCCGGTGAAAAGTGGTGAACGGAAGTGGAACGGTGTGTTTTAATACTAGGTTCCCAAGTTCCCTCTGCTTACCCTGCCGCGTGCGGGATACAGCGTGAAGCTGAGTAAGAGTAATTTTACTATTATATACATAATAAATCTTAATTTAAATCATTTATTTATACAGAAATACGGACCGACGGAAATGTTAAAATTATTAAATGATACTTTCTAAATAACTATACCGAAAAAAAATTAAGCTCTCAATTTAACTTTGTTATTCTTGTAACGATCTTATTTTAGACTAATTATTAAGTAAATAAGTTATAAATAATTTGTTATTTTTTAAATCACCTTATATTTCTGTTTTCTTTGTTCTAACTTTGATAAAAACTTTTTTGTTTCTTGTAAATGATAATCAATAATTACCAGTAAAGCTGGATTTAAAGTAGAAGCTGAGTAATAAGTACGGAAACTCAATGCGATGCTTTTTACCAGCTTAAGAAAATTAAAATATTAAATATTCTCTCTCTCTCTCGAGTGGAGATGTCGTACGTATACCGCTACGGCAGGCCTCAAGCCTACAGTGAATACAGTTTTTAAGCAGGGGCACACCGCTTGATTGTAACGTAACAAGTTTTGGTTACTTACTCAGAAAACAATCATTTATTACTTTTTTATTTTTTACTATGTTTTTTAAAGTGTTATTCCACACTTAGGACAGAAAATACTAAACTTAAATATAAAAAGCGTATAAAAATTTTGAACGAAGCAGGATTTGAACCCGCGCCTCTGGGAAACCGTTCCAGCGCAGATTTTCCAGAGGCGCGGGTTCAAATCCTGCTTCGTTCAAAATTTTTATACGCTTTTGAAAATTAAGTTTAGCATTTATTACTTTTATTTCCTTGCTTTGGTAAAAGAACACTTGGCGTTAACTTCCACCCCACACCACATAGAAATGGACGATGTGACTTTACACTAGGCTCCCTCCGCCTACCCTGCTACATATTTACCGGATGCAGCATGCAGCTAAAAAAAGACATAGTATATTTAAAGTTTTTTTTCTGCTTCTCGCTGTATCTCGCACTTGACAATGTAGGCAGAGGGAACGTTGGAAGCCATTGTTAAAGACGTTCCATTCTTTTCCCCACTTTCCACCAAATTTGAGGTATTGCGTGTTAAGTGGCGGAACTCTACGCCACGCTTTGCTTTGTTATAAGAACAAAGAAATGAAAATATTATTGATTTATTTTCCTCAGGTGGGGATCGAACCCACAACCTTTCGTTTACAGTGTTTGTGCTCCTGCGTAGCGACAGACCTCATGTTTAAAGCTAAATCTCCTAATAGATAAGCAGGTTAGCGTAATTGTATCATCGATCCTTCACTCTAAGACCAGACTCACTTTAATTTGTTTAAATTAGTTTCATAACTTAGCTGTGAAGATTGTTTGCTTACTATTGATACTCACTGATAACTCACTATGAAGATTTTATACTTTGTTTTAGTTTCACGTTGTATCCCGCACATGGTAGGGTAGGTAGGGGAAATTTGGGAACCTAGTGTTAAGACACTCCGCTGTCATTAAAACACACTCCATTCTGTTCCACACTCTCCGCCGTATTCAGGACAAGACAGAAGCTGAAAAAATATTTTATACCCTTAAAATCATTTATACACTAAACGTGTATGAGCACGTAGCGTTTGGCGCTTCGTTCTCTCTGCCTACCCCGCAAGAGATATAGCGTGAAGCTAAGTAAGTAAGTAAGTGTATGATCACTTTAAATTGTCTTTTGATTTCCCGCTGTTTCCCGCATGTGAGGGGCTAGGCAGACGGATGTTAGTGATAGTAGACTCCGCTCCTACAGCATCGCCTAAAGTTCTTGTTAGTAAAAAATATTTTTGTTGTTATCAGAGTAATGTAGAGAAAATAATTTATTGCCCTAAAAGTGTACGAAGTTATAACCATCACGTTTTGAGTCATACACTGTACATAGGAAATATAAAGTATATACAAAATAAAAACGTATAGAAACAAATTCTTAAATTTCATTCTGTAATCATTTTTCAAGTCCATGAAATGATTCTATAGGACTGTTTATGACCGCTTATAATAAAGCACAGAACGGAATATCTTAGAACTAGGTTTTGTTCTACGATAGAGTTGGACAAAAAAACTTGAACCTCAGTTAATTATTCTCAACATGCAATGAAAAAAGGAGAACGGAACGAAGCATGTTATTACTAGGTTCCCAAGTTCCCTTTTCCCAACCCGCTATGATCGTAACGAGAACCATCGAGATACAGCATGAATCAAAAAGGGGAAAAGAGATATTAACACTAAAATCAATAGTAGTATCTATGCAGAGTTAGTTAACAAGTCAATTATATTCACCGTAAATTTGATTAGCGCGGTACAACGCGCTGAACTCGTACAAGAGCATTTATAATTTGATGGTTAAAATATGCATCTTGGGGTTCCTCAAGTGGTATTTTAGGTGCACGCTGTTTTACTTACATTATACGGTAGGCATGGAGAATAATTCCAATAAAAGGTGAAAATGATGAGAATATAATTTCACGACTTTTCACACTTTCTTCATAGCAGGGAACCCGAGGGAACTTAAAGTTACGACACTGCTCCTCACGCAAAGTCTAATTATAAAAAAGTTACCTGTTGAGGAGCGAAACTAAACACCGCTTTTCATCACTCCGCCAGAGTGAGAGGAGGAAATAGAATTTCAACCCTATTTATTATATCCTACTAATATTCTATTTTCATTTTTACACTCTACAGGGTGTTCACAAAGACATAAAGACGAACAAGGGTCACCACGATAAAGAAGACCATTTAGACAAATACGATGACCACGGTGGTATAGACAAGGAGCACCACGAGCTAGATGAACACTACGGCTCCCACCACCACGAGGAACATGGGAAGAAACATGCTAAGGTAAGAGAAAAATTGTATTATTTTGATGAAACTTTTAAGTAAAGTTAACCAAATTTCAAAACTTGGTTAACTTTTCTTTTGTGACCACGGACTACTGCAAAGTAGGGAAGAAACTTGTCGGGTTTATAAACTGTATAATAATAGATATACGCTTTTCATCCGATTTTAGAATTTCATTTAAGATACAGGAGAATATTTTTAGTGTCCGTATTTATCAAATTATTTTTTTTTTAAATATTATTGAAATAATGAAATTCTCTTAGCAGCTTTAAAACTTTCACATCATACACAAAAAGGCACAAAAAATATTAAATCTACTATTTTTTAAATATCTGATTTACTAAAGCTCAGGTAAAATATCCCGATATATTTACAATTATATAAATATATTATTTAACAAGAATTTATACACGTAATTACTTGTTGTGTATTTTATATGTAACTTCTAGGTTAAATTACTAAGATGTTTTTTTTTTCAAAAACATAACTACGTAATATACAAATAAAATTTTATTCATTTTTTATAAACAAGTACGAAGAATCTGGCAAACATTCAAAAGGACACAGCACTAAAGGCAGCCACGATATACATAAGAAAGAAGAATACGAGAAGAAAGTGGAGTTCTTCGAGGAAGACGGAGATTCAGACGAAGAGGAACATGACGGGGGCTATCACAGTGAGAAGGATCACTCGTCGGTAAGTTTTACTTATTTTTTATTATACATAATGTATACTTTAATATTCTTTTTTTGGTATTTTTTACTCATTTCATTCATTTTTTTTTCTCAGCTTCACGCTGTATCCCGCACTAGGCAGGGTAGGCAGAGGGAACGGAAGTGAAACCTAGTGTTATGACACTCCGTTTCACTTCCGTTCCCCACTTTCCGCCGAATTTGAGGCATTGCGTGTTGAGTGGCGGAACTCAACGCCGCGCTTTGCCTTATTACCAGAGCGAAGAAATGAAACATTAAATATTTAAATTGAAAATATTAAATAATTCATTTCCTTGACTAGGGATCGAACCCAGAACCTGTCGGTTACAGTCACACTCTTGTGCCGCTGCGCCACGACACGTCTCAATTCATTCATCATTTGCGTTTGTACAGTATAGGGCTGTAAATTTTTTTTATATTTCTCTGCCTACTTTACGAGAATATGTAAATATATCAAGAATTAATATTGTAAATGTACAAGCGTTAATCTGACTGATATGTAAAAGATATGTAAAAGATATAAAATAATATAATGAAGTGAATTAATAAATCGTTCATATACACGATAAGACTTTTTATAATGTATAAGTGTGTATAAAAAAATATAAAATTTGTATAAAGTGTATAGAAAAGAAACCACAGATTATTTTACTACTGTTCTGTGCATCACTTAACCGTATCAAATAAACTTCCTCGAAATACTTTTTTTATTGTATAATTACTAAATCATAGATATTCTGTAATAGTGATGCTCGAATAGACTACAATAAGGCACGTATTGTCAGTGTACTGACAAAAACTCAAGTGTCAGTCACGTCCGACCTAATAAGGACTATAAGAGATTACGACTGAAATTAAAATGACTTGCTAAATGTTACTTAATTTCTTCATAGTTTCAAATGTATTAAACCATAGTATTACGAGTACCTGGGGACCTAGTGTTATGTCACTCTGTTCCCAATAAGTCACTTCCGTTTCTTTCCGTCACGTTTTGGAGAAACTGTGTATTGAGGGGAGGAACTCAACACTGCGCTTTGTCTCGGTGACAGAGTGAGGAAATAAAAATATTACATATTTCATTCCCCTTTGTTGCTATTGACCCCACAAGGTTTAAAATCACGCACTTGTTCCCCGCACGATAACCTTCTATCGTTCTCATGTTAAAATCATTAATCATTATAGGTAGAGAGAAACCTTTTGAGGTACAAGGATGCAAGGACGTGGCTGTAAACGTTATACGTTGTAAATTTTAAAAAAAATGCAGCAATTTTGTTGATTTAAATATCTTCACGTCATAACTTTGTTATTTACTAACCGATTGAAATGAGACAATCACTAAATGTTGACGGGAGGTTGCCAAAATATAATTGTAAAAACTACATTTCAATCTTTTTGAACGTTTCTGAGATCAGCACGTACGAATGCACAGACAAAATAAACAGACAAAAATTTCATCATTATTTTATTTTGTGCCTTATTTCATTAATAAACGTTCGCTATACGATTAGTATCAAATATCTTCCATGTTCAGACAGTGATCAGTTACATACATTTATTATAATTATATATCTTTATCATATAATTACTTACGAGTAACATATTAATATATTAAAATTGATATAATTCCAGGGCGGGCACTTCAAGAAGGGTGATTACAACGCCGGTCACGCGGGTCACTCGAAGGGTGAGAAGGGACACTTCGCTAAGGGTGGACACGGCCATCATCATAAGGTAAACTGATCTACGTAACTGTCAAATACATTGCATTTGACAGTTTGTAAGTATCATTCAATACTTGGGAAATGATAAATATTTTGTTAGTGAATGTATAAATGTTTAAACGGTTTTCAAGTGACGCGGATTCAAATACGTTTTCTAAGTACATTTATAATATAAGAATACTTACTATAACAATCTTCAAATGAAATTTTAAATATTATTTCAATACACAAGTACGTATTGCCATTGTGGTGCAGTGGCACACTGTCTAACTGTAAATATGGAGATTGTGGATTCATAATTCTTGTTGTTTTTACATCCTTGCGTCATCCATAAGTAGACAAAAGGCGGCGTTAAAATGCGACATTGATGTCCGCGCAATGTCTCGAAAATGAACACTAGCTTCCATCTGCCATAGTGTCAAGCTAAAAAAACTATATTACTAAATATAACGTAATCTTAGAAAATTACCAATTTAATATCGTCAGAGAACAATAAGTCTAGTTACCTTGTCCTTTTGTTGATAAATATTAAAGTATGTATATTATTTCTATTAAATAACATTATATAAGACTTTTAAGCGTTTCAAAAGTTATACGTGATGCAGTCACAATGGTCAGTGGCATCACAGTTGACAGTGGCATAATCACTCATTGTAAAGCGGTATTGGGTTTGATGTCCACTTACGTAATATCTAACATTTTGCTCTGGTGACGAAGTAAGGTGCGACATAAAATTCCGCTACTTAACATGCAAAGCCTCAAGAATTTTGTGGTAAGTGGTGAACGAAGGTCTTAATGGGGAGGCAGAGCTCAACGTCGTGTTTTTGTCTTATTGCTAGATAAAAAAAAATCACACTCAGCTTCACGCTATATCTTGCTCATGGCAGGGTAAACAAAGGGAACATGGGAACCTAGTGTGTTAACATACAGTACATACATCCGTATCGTTAAACTCTTTCCACTGTATTTGAATTATTGCGTTTTGAGCGGAGTTGGCGGAACTGAACGCCGCGCTTTGACTTGTTACCAGAGCGATGATATGAAAACTATAAAATATGTAGATATTATATTTCCTCAAGTAGATACCCACTTGAGGAAATGAAATATGCAATATTACGCACGCTTATAATCCTGGTACTTGGTCCTGCCACGACAGGCCTCAATATATAGCCTCAATATATGGCCTCAATATATATCAGATACTAACTAATCACCATTCACACGTGATCTCCAGGGTCACCACGCTGCTGAAGGCTCCGACTCCCACGGTAAGCATGGTGGTGGACACCATAAATCCGAAGGACATGGCAGTGGGAAGAAATGGGTCTTCCATCATGGAAAACCGGCTAAGAACGCAAACCTCGTCATCATTGACAGACGAGCTGATGCTTACCAGCATGGACCATATTACTATGGATAATTTATTTTTGATACACTTTTACTATAGTGTTACCATATGTGTTACCATGTTTTTCATTTTTAATTTAAGAAAATATGAGATCTATTTATATTTTTCTTTAAATATTTTCTGGTGTTACCAGTTCGGTGTGTTTAACATTCAGCAGTGTTGCTAGTATTAATTATTATTTATTAGTGCGTTAGTATTAATTGATTTACTATGAAAACCGGTGACTGCTATTTATAATAGACTGAAGACTGAACTTATGTATCATAACAGATCGTGATGGTTGTCAGTTCAAATTTTACCCAGTGAAATATCGATTTTAAAAATAATATATATTTTTCTGGTCTACCTTAACTAATGACACTCCACAGAATATCTATAAAATGAACATTGGATCAAGGGTTAGGTTCTTCCGCTGTTTCCGTTAGATCTCCAAATCTTCATAATATCTCTATTTGAGATGTCTTGCACAGTAAACTTTCTCCTTCGTGAAGGTAAAAACTAGATTATAATATTTTATATATAATATTTTATATATGCCTATTTTGTATTTTCGTGATATTAGGATAAATGTTTATTTTAAAAATCGTTAAAGCAACCATGTGTTGGAGAATTTTGTTGATTATAAACAATGACGATAACATTTTAAAAAAGACTTATTCAAATCATTATTTTACTTGTATGTATAATAGAGATCAAAGTATTAACACCGCCAGCTGTCTACTCCCAAAAAAAGATTACGCATACTGGTAAAAAAATAATATACCTTTTTAGTTCCCCAAAATTAAATTTGAATCTACGACCATTCTATAAAATTAGCCAAGAGTGTATTTATGATAGTGACAAAAGAAACCACAAAATCCAGGATTATTGATCAAACCATAACAGAAGCCATGTTTCCCAGAAAAGGGGACACACCGACACAGTATCTGATATCAGTCGAGGAAAACGTTCTTTTCTAAGATATTTTTTGTTATTTATACATTATTATTCTTTCACCTATTGCTTAGTTCATATATATTTGTATATACATATACACACAGGCTTTACATATAGAGTTTGGAGTACGGGTTCAAATCGTTTTTAAAGCTATGTCTATCTTTTTAGTTTTATTGCGAAAATAATAGTTAATATATATTATACTCTACAAAATTATCTATAATAGTATTTTTAATTAAAAAAAAACAAAAAATATATTACCATCATCTTATCTGATGATAAACTCGTATATAAAATTAAATCTTAGAAAAATATTATTGTAACCACATAACTATTACAGTTAAGGAACTTTTAATTGAAAAGCCCGAAAGCTTTTCGAGCTTTTCTATAACCAAATGTCATATTATTGTAAATATTATATAACTAATTAAGAACTATAGTGCTCAATTTGTATGTAAGTTATATGGGAATAAATGAAATAAATTCATATACTACACATCTTTTGTTTTATTTTCTTTTTCTTAAATTTTTTGTGTTTTTTACTTGCGGAACCTAACGTTCCAATTGTCTAAACGTAGCTTGAATACCGTTAAATTTTGGAAATAGGGTAGGTGGACAGGACTTAATATCTATTCTTTATTATTCTTACTTACAAAATGCTTAAAACAAGTAGAAAATAGTGAGAGGTTAGCATAAAATTTGCCCAGTCGAGATAGTATTACTGGAATAAAGGAGTATCCGATGTTGGGCCGATAAATGAGATAACATTTTACAGGACAGGTTCAAGCTATAGAGAGCCAGTTTAATTTACTTTATAATATAATTAAGGAATTAATGAAGCTATTGTAGTCTCATTGTAAATACGACGGTTATAGATTCGATTCCAGGGAAATGATTACTTACGTATTCAGTAGTTTCCTGTCATGGCACAGCGGTACAAGCGTGTGACTGTAACCGACAGGTTGTGGGTTCGATCCCCTCTCAAAGAAATTAATTATTTAATATTGTCAATTGAAATATTAAATATTTTCATTTCTTCGCTCTGGTACAAGGCAAACGAGGCGTAGAGTTCCGCCACTCAACACGCAATGCCTGAAATTCGGCGGAAAGTGGGGAACGGATGTGTAACGGAGTGTTTTAACACTAGGTTCCCAAGATTCCTCTGCTTACCCTGCCATGTGCGGGATACAGCGTGAAGCTGAGTGAGTGAGTGATATATTCAGTATCAGATAATGAGATGAATTGTAACGTCGATTTCCGCTGTGTGCTAAACACAATTTTTAACAAAATTTACAAAAAGCAATATCTTAAAAGTATTTTTAAATTTAAACACTATTTATAAAATATTATTTACCTAAGAAATTTAAAGTTAAATTAAGTTAAGCTATAAAAAAACGTGTAAAGAGAACAAATCCAGAAATAAGTATTACTTAGGGGAGGCGTGTGCTTGCAGCTGGGGATTTCGCAATTTTCCCACGATACTATACTAACTACACTGTATATAAACTGATAGATACATTTACGTGGGGAACGGAAGTGGATCGGAGTGTCTTAACACTAGGTTCCCAAGTTCCCTCTGCCTACCCTGCCTTGTGGGGGATACAGCGTAAAGCTGAGATATATTTATATTTTCAAAGTATAAATATTACTTTAAATTGAAGACAGTCGTGACACAGTGGCACAAGCTTTGTAAAAAGATTGTAAAAGTTCGCATGTTCGATTCCTACTAAAGAAATTTATTAAGTGATAGAAGAGAAAGATATCTAATACGATAAAAAAAACTGTACGTAACGAACTTACCTAGACGGGCTTCAAGAGGCGGAGGTTCAAATCTCGATATGTTAAATTTTTTATACGTTTTTTAAATAAGTAAAATGATAATATCAAATAATGTTTATGATCACTAAGTTTCCCAGTTCCATCTGCCTACCCTGCCATATGCGGGATACAGCGTGTAGCTAAACCCATTACTTCCTACGCAATTTTCAAGACACTACGGATTAAGTGGCAGAACTTAACGCCGCACTTCTAGTGTTTACGTTACCTTAAATATATATATATATAAAGTTTTTTTTTAGCTTGACGCTGTATCCCGAGGCTGGGTAGGCAGAGGGATCCCGGGAACCTAGTGTTAGGACACTTCATTCCACTTCCCTTCCCCACTTTCCGCCGAATTTGAGGCATTGCGTGTTGAATGGCGGGACTAAACGCCGCGCTTTGCCTTATTACCAGAGTGAAGAAATGAATCATTAAATATTTAAATTGAAAATATTAAATATTTCATTTCCTCGACTGGGGATCGAACTCAGAACCTATCGGTTACAATCACACGCTTGTGCCGCTGCGCCACGACAGGTCTCATATATACAAGTGAGAATCTTTTAAGAAATATACCTACAGATTTTTCAAGAAATATATAGATCTTTCAAGAAATATATAGATCTTTCAAAAGATATTTAAAAAAGCTGTATAATCTTTCTTAAATATTTTTTGATCCACCTTAAATATATATGTACTGGTAGGTCCTTAAGTTATCTTAAACATATAAAAGTTGTCTGAAATATAAGATCAGTTTATATTCTACGGTAACTGCATTTTGCAATTTCACCTGTAAAGGCTTGCATAATTTGAATTTGAACTCAGTCTCACGTCAAAGCGTAATATTGCACCAGACTGAACACAAATTGACGTTTGTACTAAGATAGAGGTAGAAACTTAGAAAGTGCCTTTTGGATGTATTTGTAAGAAAATATTGGTATCCTGCATATGGATGTGCAGAGGGAATTCGGGAATCTAGTGTTAAGACACTCCGCATTCTACGAATTGGAGGCAGTGTATGTTGCGTGGCGGAGCTCAACGCCGTAATTTGTCGCGTTACTAAGCCAAAGAAATGAAAATATTACATAAATATTTTATTTTGATTAGAGATCGAATCCACACCTTGTCGCGTTTACGGTCACACGCTGTACCCATGCGCCACGACATGTCTATATTTAATTCAAATTCAAATATTTTTATTCAAAATAAGAACTTACAACTTCGTTATTTGAACGTCTAACAATTTACCACCAGTTCACTAAAGTTACTGCCTCAGACTTGAAAAGAACCGGCGAAAGAAACTCAGCGGGACATGTCCATTCTTTTTTTTTTATCATGACTTGACATTATATAATTAAGTGACAATGATACACTTGAAACAGCCTGGAGCGAGCATTTTATTCCCAAGGCGTGTTATCATTTATAATTAAAAAATATATCAAAATATATATAAGCTATACTTTACCGAAAGCCGTCCACAAGGACAACGCATAAGAAATAATGGCACACCATGAAACAAGAGTTTTACTTCGAAACCGAGGCTTATGTCCCACAATGTACTGCAATATCGCGCTCTCCTCGTAATTATATTACAAACTATAAATTATATGTGAAGTAAAGGATTTGAGGTTGCGGGTTCCATTCTGAAATTTTTAATATTTTCATTTGTTCGCTCTGGTAACGAGGCACAGCGCGGCGTTGGGTTCCGCCCACTGGAAAGTGAAGGTCGGAAGTGTCTTAAATGCGGAATACAGAGTGAAGATAAAAAAACAAAGGCAAGTGATTTCTATACAAATCTACAGTTTTTTTATATATTTAAAAATGTTTTTATTATGTACATTGAGGTTTGACGTTGTAAGCAACTCTGACTACTAAGATCTTAAGTAAGTTCAGGCTTAAGCTTTTTTTATGTACAGTCGGTTACAGTCCCACTCTTGTGCCGCTGCGCCACGACAGGCCTCAAATTGTAAATGATGAATGTGACTAAGTTTTGTTGTTTTCATTATAAATATTTTTTAAAAAAGACAAGTTATATTTTACATTATTATAAAAAAATATATTGTTATAAAATTATATATATTTTTATATATAATTTTTAATAATAAATATATATTTTTATATAAAATTGGAGGCCTGTCGTGGCGCGTTGGCACAAGAGTGTGACTGTAACCGACAGGTTCTGGGTTCGATCCCCAGTCGAGGAAATGAAATATTTAATATTTTCAATTTAAATATTTAATGTTTCATTTCTTCGCTCTGGTAATAAGGCAAAGCGCGGCGTTGAGTTCCCCCACTCAACACTTAATGCCTCAAATTCGGCGAAAAGTGGGGAAGGGAAGTGGAACGGAGTGTCTTTACACCAGGTTCCCGGGTTCCCTCTGCTTACCCTGCCTCGTGCGGGATACAGCGACACCACACGAGGAAATGAATTATTTAACATTTTCAAATTAAATATCTCATGTTTTCATTTCTTCGCTCTGGTAACAATGCAAAGCGCGGCGTTGAGTTTCACCATTCAATACGCCATGCCTCAAATTTGACGGAAAGTGGGGGACGGAACGGAGTTTCTTAACACTAGGTTCCCAAGTTCCCTTTGCCTACCCTACGACGACCGGGATACAGCGTGAAGCTGAAATAAACAAAATTAACAAAAGTAATTTTAAGGGTTACTGAGGAGAAAACGAATAACAGTTACTACGATATTAATAGAGATGTGATGCAACATATTTACCGCAGCAGGCATCGATCCCGCTACCACCGCCTTTATACTCAGAGCTTGTCCTGAAAGTGCTACGTTAAACATGTTGATATTAAATAAAAACGTGAAACTTTTCTTCTAAAATAATAAAACCAAAAGGACGTCTCTTTATACAGATTCGGGGACAGAAGCCAAATATTTAAGAGGAAATTTCCTTAATTGTTCAAGATGACTTTAATTGAATTTTTGACAATTCTTTTTTTGTGTACACAAGCTTTTTGGAGCTTTGTTTAGTTTTAAATATTGTATAAGATCTATTGTGGGTTCAAATCCTACGAAATGGTTCTTTTTATTCATATTTCATATATTTATTCACATTTTCCTTATATATTTTTATTTTTCATTTATTTATAACGCCGGTTTTAGTGCTAGTGGTGGTAATAATCCGGCCGAGTCTGCCTATGCCTGTTGCCATTGCTGACAACGTGACTCTTCCATATGTACTTTAGTCGTCTCTTACGACACCATCAGTACCAGGGTGATCCTATTCTAAGCCGGAATCACACGCAAATATATAGTTTATGATGTATTGTTTGTTTCTACAACGTCCAAGGACAACTTGGTGAATTTAGTGGATTTGAACTTACCTCTCTTGGAAATCATTCCATTCATGAGCGTCCTGAAGAACTAAGCCATACGTTCTCATCTCAGAAATTATTATACGCATTTAAAGTGTCGGTAGTTGATTAAGTTATTGGTAGTTGCGTGTTAAGTTTATTATAGTTGTTAAGTATATGATAAAAAATCTATGAAAATCAATGTTCATTTAGTAAATGGCTTATGTTTTTTTTTTTAATTATGTAAATCCAAAATTATCCTAACGGGATTCGAAGATACCTATTATCACTTACGATTGCGAGGCCTGTCGCGACCGGTTGTGGGTTCGATCCCCACTTGTGGAAATTACATATTTTTTTATTTTTATTTATTAGCTCCGATAATTAGATAAGATGCGGCGTTGAGTATCGCTACTTAACACGCAAGTGTCAAATTTGGCGGACAGTGGGAGTGACTTAATGGGAACACTAAGTTCCTTGACACTAGTTCCTTCTGCCTATCTTGCTATGTGCGGGTACAATGTGATTCTATTAAGTGTGATATCCTGAATTTTATTACAATTTTTCATTTAAATTTTGCCTTTTTCTTATTTATATTATAAGAACGCACTCGTTTCTTAATTTACTCTTAATTATATTAATTTTAACTTGTACATTTATCTAATAAAAGTAAAGAAATAAAAATAGCCATTCCTTAGAACTGGTTGTATCTGCAACCATCGTTTACAGTCCATTCTTCCACTGTACCATTAAGATCTCAAATATAAACTCAATAAAATACATATTTCATAGAAATATGACTCCTAGTTACAATATAAGCCCTTGTATTCTGACTTCAAGGTTTCATTTGCGATATAAGGTCATCGCTTTTGCGATACAATTTCCCCGTTGGAATGAAATTCTCATAATGAGACACTTTAACTACCATTGTCAGAATGTTGATAGATTTGCTAGAAGCGATATGGAAATACTATAGATATTTTTCTTATTGTCACAGTTTAAGTCTGGTGTTAAGAAACTGTCCCGCAATTGTTGAAACATACGTGTTTAGTCGCGTAACTCAACAACGCGCTTGTTCACGCTATATCCCGCGCATAGAAGGTATAGGGAACCGGAAATGTAGGCTAATACTTCCGTTCTGTACCTGCCATTAATCTATCGAGCCGTTGCAAGTTTAGTGGCGAAATTTAACGACTTCTTCTACCTCACTACTACAGTGAAGAAGTAGGAATATTAAATATTTCATTTCCTTGAATGTTAAAACCTGTCACATGGTTTTATATACTATGCTCTACTCTGAACGGAACGGAGTGCCTTAACATTAGGTTCCCAAGTTCCCTCTGTCTGCCCTGCCTGACGCATAGTGCCTTGTGTGGCTAGTAGAGGAGAGAGGCAGAGACAAGGCTATAGTTACAAATTGATCAAATATTTTAAAATTTTTAGTCTCTTCCATAGTTCATAGCGAATTGATAACAAAAGTGAAGGGCACGAACCGGAAATGACTGGTTGATGGGTGCGCAACGTGCTTCCGGCGAGCGAGATGGGACGAGAAGGCAGACGTCTTCACAAGTCGATACGCATTGTTAATTTTAAATGTAGCGACATATTTTAATTTTTTCTGCCTTTATGTCCTTTTTAATAGAGATATTGATAATTTTCATATATTAAAAGTCAAATAATTTTATTCAAAATTAGAAGTTACAAGTTAAACATTTTCAACGTCAAACAATTTACCAAAGGTTCACTAAAGTTACTGCCTCAGACCTGCAGAGAACTGGCGCAAGAAATTCAGCGGGATTGATGTTGTTTTTAAACATATTCGCAGGGTTAACAGAGGGAACCTGGGAACCTAGTGTTAAATAAAGACCTGGGTAGACTTGGCGAAAACAGACGTGTTGCTATCTTATCAGCCTTAGCAGCAGGCTTAATTCTCTGTATTGTTTCGTTACCAGAACGAGGAAAACGATAACTACTTCAGTACTTCGAGTGGGAATTGAACTCACAAATTCCGCATTTACAGACACTACGGGGTACAAGACCACTGCACCACGATTGACCCTGAATATTTTAAATCATATAAAATTTTTGGTAATATTTTTTGACTTCAACTTAATTTATTCTTTCCAAGCTTTTTTTCTAGTCTGCGTAATTTTACTCAATACACATTATTTTTTTAAGGGATGCCATTTTTTAGAGTTCCTTATTGAAAGGGTAAAACGGGATAAATTAATAACACTTCACTATCTGTCAGTTTGTACGTCTCAGAGGCTCACGTCTCAGGGGTGGAGTGCAACAGGTTAAGGGTTCAGTCTCCACTCTTTAAAATGAAATGCCATGTTTTAATTTCTTTGCTCTGGTAACAAGGAAAAGGCAACGGCCTTAATATCAGAGGAAAATGGGGAACTGTAAGAACACTGAACGGTATTACCAGTAACAAAGTGTTTTAACAATAGGTTCCCAAGTTCCCTGTGTCTAACTCGCAACATGCAGGATACAACTTTGAACTATAACACCAATACTTACAACAAATATTTTTTAGACAATGCTACGCAACCCTTCGATCACATTTTTTACTGTTTTCCTTGCCTTTATATTAAATTACGCTATAAAGGTCATATAGAATTTTAACAATATTATCTTTAAGTCGAAACTGCTAAAATATGATATTATTACCCATTTAATATTTACTATTTATTCTAATATCCGCATATAACCTGGGCTAGATAAATATGAACCTAGTGTTTAGACATTCAGTTTCACACGCGTCGTCCAATATCTTGTTTTCTTTCTTTCAGCTTCACGCTGTATCCCGCATAAGGCAGGACATATGCCCTCCTTCTCTTACGAGACTAACTGTTTATGTTATACTGTCCTTATGTACCAACCTTACACCAGAAGGGCCAGTATTCCTGCCACCGGGTTTTTCCCCAGTGGCAGGAACCAAACAGGTCTGACTCCCACCACTTTTGTGGTAGTACTTATAGGGTAAATTGCCCCACGCAACCTCCAACCGCCTATCACATGGAAGACGCTCTCCGATTACGCTATTTCTTTTCCAAATAGGCACCGGAGCTGTGGACACGCTCACCTCCCTCCTGCATGCTCGCGACTCACCTCGTTGGAGACGCCAGAGAAGCTGACTACCAATTTCCAGTTGGTACCGGAGTTGTAGGCACACTAACTTCCCGACACGCGTCCCGCGGTCTACCCTGAACCTAGAATCAGCTACTTTGGATCCAGATCTAGTTCCCGGCTCTCATGTTCAGCAGGCATGTACCTAAGCTGCGGCAACCAATCAGTTCTTAGGCCGCCACTATCGGTCGCACCAAACCGCGCTATGTCCACCAGGCAGCCCTTCGCCTTGAGCCAGTGAAGACATTAACTTGCTCAGCGAGAGGTCAGATGCCCTGGTGACAATTGTACCGGGCAGACGAATCCTTTGCAGCCAACCACAACCACCGCGAGTCCAACTTCAAATGATCGGACGAGGGCTTTGGGAACATTCGGTCCCCACGGCACCCAAGTCAAACAACCGCACCCATAGTTCCAGCTGAAACCTGGCTATCCCCGGGTACAGCCAGGGCCCGTGTTACTTAGATTCCTCTGGGTTCGCGAACAGACAACCGTCGAAGCACTAATTAAAGCTTCCCTCTGCCTTACTACTGTCAGAGCAGCCGTACCCCTTTGAGCACCGATATCTTTCAGAGTAGATACTGGAATTAATTAGCAGCCGCCCGCTTTTATGGGTGCACCCGGTCAGGTACAGATGCACCCAAGGCAGGACAGGAAGAGGGAACTTGGGAACCTAGTGTTAAGACACCCCGTTCCGCAGCTCACTTTCCGCTGTATTGAGTGGCAGAAGTCCACGCCGCGCTTTGCCTTGCTACCAGAGCGAAGAAATGAAAATTATAATATTTCATTTGAAAATGTTATATGCGTCACTTCTTCGAGTGGGGATCGAGCCCTCGACCTGTCGCTTACAGTCACACGCTTGCGCCCCTGCGCTACTACAAAAGCACAGAGCACCAGCGATTCTAATTTAAATGCCTATAACGGGAAAATTATAAGAAAAAATCATATCAAATTTAAATAATTTTATTCACTTATCGTATCAATTAATATAATAACATGCATTCGTATCGCTAACAGTAAAATAAGCGGCCGCTAAAAACACGACACTGTACGGTCGCCAAAAAAAAACAGTGATACCACCTTTAGAATTTACGTTTCTTGCTTTAATATGGTCACAATACAATGGTCTATAGTTAAAGCGTCGACAGTGAATCCGCTTTTCAATAGCATTCAAAGTACCATTTTTTTTTTTAATTTATTGTACGTTCTAGACGTGAAAAACGCATATAAATTACGTAACGTTTTTAAATATTAATTACGTCAAGTTTAATATAATTAAAAAATACAATTTTTTATTCACTTACAGAGCGTCTTACTCAGTTTCACGCTGTATCCCGCACATGGCAGGGTAGGCAGGGGGAACTTGGGAATCTAGTGTAAAGACACTCCGTTCCACTTCCGTTCCCCACTTTCCGCCGATTTTGAGGCATTGCGTGTTGAGTGGCGGAACTCAACGCCGCGTCTTGCCTTGTACCAAAGCGAAGAAATGAAACATTAAATATTTCAATTAATAATATTAAATATTTCATTTCCTTGAGTGGGTATCCAACCAACAGAACCTGTTGGTTACAGTGCGCCACGACAGGCCTCAAACTGAGCGCATCGATTTATTTAATGTATGTATAAAATAAATAATTTAAAAAACAATTTAATATTAAACAGTTTATTTTATAGTATTAAAATTACAGTTTAGTTTCGTTTATTAATTTAAAAACAGAATTTTATTTCATTTTTTCATATTCGATGAATTTACTTAAAAGTGTTCACTTAAATCAATCTCACATACTTATATGGCAGTATAATATTAATTAAATAAAAATAAATGCAACTATTTTAATATTACAAAATAAAAACGAACATTTTTTGATCAAAATACAAAAGCAAGAAACAATAAACTCTTTAAAGGTTAATATTAATTAATATATAAAAAGTCCAATTGATATCTCGTTACAGTCAAAACTTATCTGACAGTTTAAAAAAAAACGATATCCAAATAAATTTCTATAAATTAACGCAATCGATTCACAAAATCGATTAAACTGTCAACTGTCACCTGTCACTTATCAAATAGCTTTCAACTCTAACCGATACCACAGAACCAAAAGAAGATAGCCCCAATTATATATGGCACGAAAGTACATACATACATACATACATACATGTCATCCAAAAATTTTAACCGTGATTTAACCAAACGATTTTTTTCAAAAAACATCAACACTTGTTTACAAAAAGCTTATTGTGTACAAATCGTTAATTTACTTTTAAATTTAAATCTATTACCGACCACAGATCCCCGCTAAGATTTACAATGTGTCCATTTGTACACCTACATAGTTACGTACGACGTAAAATATTTCTAAAGCAATTACTAAGTGATGATAAGCGTAAAAGAAATTTTAATTTATATAATATTTAATTATTTTTAATAATAAAAAAAAAAAACTCGCCTCGTACGATTTTTCTAAACTATCGAGCTAAAACCTAACGATTATTTCCTTTGTGTAACATTTTGTGCTGTTTTATGATGAAAAAACGGGTTTTGTTTTTTAAATATTGCACATTTTTTTTTAAATCTAGGCCCGATTTAAGTTTAAAATAATGGCAAGAATTGCTTATATTACATATAAAATATTAAATTATAGATATTTCCCATACAAATGCTTCGCGAGCGTTGGAATGAATCTCAAGCCTCATCACAATTTACGATATGAATTGTCTTTTACAATATAATTGTAAAATTATAATAAATAAATAATTAAATAATGAGTATTGAAAAATAGAATTTAATTTAAATAATTAATAGTAAAATTAAAATAACCGAGAGCGTCAGTACAAAAGGCGCTATTTTAAAAACATTTATTTACATTTAAAATATTTTTTAACTCAAATCATATATTGACCGTTTTCAGATTAAAAATATTATGATTTATAATTATTAATTTATGTTGACTTTTTTAAAATTAAAAACTTTGTTTTAAAAAATTAAAATATTTTTTTAGAATATTAAAACGCATTTTTAAAATTAAAAATAAAGTGTTTAATTTTAAATGATCGATTGATTTTACGTGATTTAATTTGATTGTTTAATTTTACGTGATTTCTTTTTTACAAACAATTAAAAAATAATATTTTTCATTTGTTCGAAATCCATTCTGGATATTGTTCTAAGATATACAATTCATTTGAGATAGTATTTTTATTTATCATAACATAAAAGTAATAAATTATTTTCTTAATTGCTTTAACTTAGAACGCTTTTGACCTGACCGTCTCAGTTTCAGATCGATATCACGCAGCAATAACCTTTTAAATACAACAAAATTGCCTTTTTCCCTTCATTAAAAACTTGAAATCCATACAATAAGTTCTAAAATGTGTATTTACTATTATATTTTTATAAATTTGAGGCGTGTCGTGGCGCAGCGGATACTGTAAACGATAGGTTGTGGGTTCGATCCCCACTCGAGGAAATGAAATATTAAAAATTCAATATTTAATGTTTTCATTTCTTCGCTCTAGCAATAAGGCAAAGCGCGACGTTGAGTTCCGCAATGCCTCAATTATGTTGGAAAGTGGGGAACGAAAGTGAAACGGTCTCAACATTAAAAACCCAAGTTCCGCCTGCCTACCCTGCCATGTGCGGGATACAGCGTGAAGCTGAGTGAGTGAGTTATTTTATAAATCATAAACAAAATTACGTATTACTGCGTGAAAGAGACACAAGAAATTGGATAAACTAAACTTCACGTACAATAATTAAAGCTCTTAATGTACAAAATTATTTTAAATTGAATTAATTTAAATGAAAACATCTTAAATATCCACATCTTATTTAAATTCATAAACAACAAATATCGCTCGAAAATACTAATATATTGCCGTCTCGCTCACTAATATCAAAAATAAAAAAAATAAAACCAAATAGACATACGCCATATGTACATACATCCGTCTCACTCACACTTGTCAAAATCTTATCAAATCATTCCCACACATAATAAATAAGAAAAAAATAGAAAATAAAAGTATAAAAAAATGTATACCCGTCTCGCTCACAAATATCAAAATTAGAAAGAGACAGCAATACACACTCTATCCCCACCTCGCTCTTACATATCAAATAAATAAGAAACACCACTAAAGGGCATAAATATACGTTATATATACATATACCCGTCTCGGTCACACATGTTAAAATAAAAAAGAAGAAACACTTGGCAAAATATACGTATATTACATACACTATTGCCGTCTCAGTCACACTCACACGTATGAAAACTAGAAAGGGACAGCGAATCAAGGTATACAAAATCTATACCCCGTTTCGCTCAAAACAAATATGCCAGAGACAACAATTTAATATACAGTACGGTCGACGAGTAGTGGCAACTTTTAAAGATATTTTGTTTTTTAACTTTAGCCCATTACCCACATAAGCTAGAAACAAAAATAACAATGAAATAAAAACTCAAACGGCACCTACCGTACAACATACGCACATACATATACCCGTCTCGCTCACACCCATTGTAAATAAGAAAGAGACAGCGATACAACCGAGTGGACTAGTATCAAATATCCATCTACACTATATTTCCCATTAAACACGTCACTATACAAATTAATCCTACAAGTGCTTACAGTCGAAAAATAACCGGTGGTTTTTTTTTTAATATTTAAAAAAAAAATGTATTGAAATTCTGTATTTGTTAATCGGAATTGAACCTGCTATCTCTTCGATAAGTATTTAAAGCTCTTGGTTTTTTTTCCAGGGAACACAATTCGGGATATAGGGATATATTCGGGAACATAGTATTAAAAAAAATCCATACTCCACTCACTGCTTAATTTTCGAGACGTTGTGTGTCGAGTTGCGGAACTCAACGCCGCGCTTTGTCTTCTTACAAGAGCGAGAAAAAGAAACTAATTCATCCCACCAAATGTGAACTGAAGCAGCAGCCGCATCACGTTTCCAAGTAAACACTGTATAATAACATTAAACATTCCCATACAAATTATAAACATCAACAAAAAAATCTCATCATCTGTAAGACCCAGGTTCAAATCCAATAAAAATAAAAAAACAAAATTCCAATACATTCACCAAAACAAAGTTGCCTCAAAACGACCGAAGATTCTTTTCTCTCCACTCTCCATTCTCCCTACTCTATATATAATTATAATTATTATTTATATATTAAAGATATCAAACAGTTAAATGTCTATACATTACTTAAAAGTATTTAAAAATACATACTATAGTTTACTACTAGAGTATTCCAAGTCCAATCCAGTGGTTATTTTTTTTTTAATTTCCTGTCAAAGATCAAAAAAAAAAAAAGAAATATAATAATCAATAAAACTTTTTTTGTTTCTCGCTTCACGCTGTATCCCGCACATAGGAGGGAAGGTGAGAGATAATTGGGAACCTGGCAATGGAACACTTAGTTCCAGATGTTTAAGAGCAGCGTTAAGTTACGTTTTAAATATGAAAAATGTAAAACGGTTTGGTCTACGTTTTCCCCCTACATCTACCCTGCTGTATGCAACAGTTGGTTGAAGCTAAAAAGTCTTATGTTATTATATTTCTTTTTTCAATTTCCTCAATAATGTATTAATATTCAATATTTATATATATATATATATAAATATATATATATATATATATATAAATATATATATATATATATATATATATATATATATATATATATATATATATATATATATATATATATATATATATATATATATATAATATATATATATATATATATATATATATATATATATATATATATATATATATATATATATATATATATATATATATATATATTTATATATATAAATATATATATAAATATATATATATATATATATATATATATATATATATATATATATAAATATATATATAAATATATATATATATATATATATATATATATATATATATATATATATATATATATATATATATATATATATATATATATATATATATATATATATATATATATATATATATATATATATATATATATATATATATATATATATATATATATATATATATATATATATATATATATATATATATATATATATATATATATATATATATATATATATATATTATTATTGACATTTCATTTTTATGCCAAATACAAAGCAAATTTCAATTTAATAAATAAATTGTCTTTTCTGGATCACATATCTAAACTAGAGCTCAAATTATCAACTGCATATCCTTTTTTTCTTAGTCGAGTTCACTCTTAGTACAATTTACTAAGTCAAAATAAAAAAAAAAAAAAAATGTCTTTTATTTAATCACAATTTAAATCAAAATAACCAATTGAAGCTAACTAAAACTAGGAAATATCGAAAATAAAATTTGACAAATCACACTCATAATCATTGAGGCCCCCTAAAAAGTTCAACAATAAGGGGCCTGACACTGATTATTTGTTCACATCACTAGCATATCAAATCAATGTACAAATATTACAGTACGCTTAACGAGTTATGGTTGAAAATAATAACAAGTATAAAGAAAACCAAAAATATCAAGTCCCCCATCTAAGGCTAACTTAAGACGCCAATGGCTATTCAACTGTACTATACTTCAAAGTACATCATAATTTTAATTTTTTCTCCTTTAACAATCGAGGCCCCTTTCTAATAACCCCTTTATAAACAAACATTTAGTACACATCACAAAATTAATTTAAAAAAATAATTATTTTATTTACAGATATATAGTGATTGTACTATAAGAAATTACAACACTAACAAAAAATTAGTTGCTTCATATACATATATCAATTGAGGGGCCAAAAGGGCCTTAGAGGGCATAATCCATTTTCATACATATATCTTAAATTAAACCATAAATTTTAACACCCTTAGGTACACAATTAAATTATCATTTCAAAAGGGGCCTTGAAAAGGGGGCCTATTGAGAAAAATTCCACAAATTCCTCAAAATCACAAAACAACAAGCACTTACAATATCAAAACATGAATGAATTATGTGATAAGCCGGGGCGCATGTAGCCCGCTGAGGCGTCGCGCCAGGGGGGGCCTGTGCCTGGGGGCGTCGTCGGTGCGAGGGGCCCAGTCCTGCAGGCGGGCCCCCGCCGCCAGGCGGTGAGTGAGGCGGTGAGCTATTGAAAACCCACCGCTACCTTCTAGTTGAGTGAGTACTATTATCACTTGTCTGTCAAAAAAAAAAAATGTAAAATACTTTTAGTCATAATTGTAAAATCATTTCATAAAGCGCTTATTTCCCTTCCCTTCAATCCCCACTCGAGGAAATAAAACATTTAATACTTTCATTTCTTCACTCCAATAACAAGACAAAACACGGCGTTGAATTCCGCCAAACTACCCCAAAAAATTCAACGACAACTATCTTAAGGAAAACGAAATATCCTCACACTCCAACAATCCCTCCGCCTACCAAACCACTTGCGGGATACAGCGTGAAAGTTTAAAAAAAAATGACAACACTGACCTATGTAGAGGCGGTACAGAATCGATCGTCTTCAGCTCTCCTCTAGTAGAGACCACATTGTAGCTCTCTTGGCAGTCGCACTTCACGTGAATCCATTTGTCTGTGTGCCTGTTCTCCACCATTACCACCAAACCCGCCCAGCCCTGGAAAATAAGAATATCATTCACTCAGCTTCACGCTGTATCCCGCATATTACAGGGTAGGCAGATGGAACTTAGGAACCTTGTGTTAAGACACTCCGTTCCGTTTCACATCGTTTCCGCTAATTTGGAGACAAAAAAATGATGACAAATTAATTAATAATGCCTTCAAAATGGGCAGAAAAAAAAACAACAAAAAATCACAATTAAAATAAAAAAATCTACCTTCCAACTCTTCCAATCACAACAATCCCCATACCTTAGTCAAATAATAAGCAGTCATGCCCTGTCTGCCTTCATGCCGCTGACCTCTGGCCAAGGTCAAGCCAATGATGGCGTCCGCCAGGATGTGGGGGTGGAGCGGCGGCCTCTCCACCGCCAGGGGCTTGGAGGAGTGCGCGGCCAGCACGTGGCGCGGCCAGGCCGAGCTGTCCGCCAGCTCCAGGCCCGTGTGCCAGTGGTTGAACGCCAGGCACACCACCAGGTAGAAACCTTTTTCAAGCATTTTATGGCAGCCGACGAAGCCTCGTACCTGCCAATTGAGAAATATAAGTATTGTTTGAGTTAAATCATCGAGTGCGCTTGAGTTGTGTGACACTCGATGAAATGAAATATTGAATATTTTAATTGTCCTCGTTCTGGCAACGAGGCCAAACACACGGCGTTGAGTTCCGCTAACCAACTGCCAATAGGAAAAGGAAGTTTTTTATTGGGAACAAACAGCCTTAACACCACGTTCCCCAGCTTCCGCTGCCTACCCTGCTATTAGATGTACAGCGTGAAGCAAAAAAAGACAAACCATAAAATAACTTGAGAAATACATAGTATGTATACCTGTAGCCGACAGGTTGTAGGTTCGATCCCACTGAAGGAAATAAAATATTAAAAATTTTCAATTTAAATATTTAATTTCTTCACTCTAGTCACATGTCAAAACGCGGCGTCGAGTTCCGCCACTTGACACGCAATGCCTCAAATTTGACGGGAATGAAAATGGAACGGAGTGTCTTAACACTAGGTTCCCAAGTTCCCTCTGCCTTGCATGTGCGACAGAAATACATAGTATATTTGAAAATATTTATTTTAATTATTATTTTTTTATTAAAACATATTAAAATCAAAACAAAAGTTCTCACTTGTCGTTTACTATGAGCCACCAGCTTCCCAACCTGAGCGCTGGGGCCAGATTTAGTTCTGAACACCACTACGCACAAATCCAGCTGCGATCTTTGACTTTTTGCTGAATTTCTAATAAAAAATAATAATAATAATAAATATATATAATTTAAAACATTAACTTTAAACTAAAAATGTACGGCGTTGAGTTACGTCACTCAACATGTATTGCATCAAATCAAAAGTTAAAGTCAAAAAATTATAATTTAAAAAAAAACAGTTGATATATTAATATATAGTATTTTTATTATTTTTAAAGTGTCCTCCTGCTTCGTTGAAAATTGTTATACGTAAGCCGCGGGCGCGTCTCTTTTTTTTTTTTTTTATATGGAAGACACGGCAAACGAGCGTACGGGTCACCTGATGGTAAGTGATCACCGTCGCCCACGGCCCCGAGTAACTCTAGAAGAGATACAGGAGCGTTGCCGTCTTTTAAGGTGGAAGGGCACCGGGGCCCGGCATTACCTAATGCGAAACGCAGTGGCCAAAGCCACTACTTAACGCCGGTTTTAAATGCCGGGGGTGGTAACAATCCGGTCGAGTCTGCCCATGCGTGTTGCCATTGCTGGCAACGTGACTCTACCACACGCACTTTAGTCGCCTCTTACGACACCATCAGTACCAGGGTGATCCTATTCTAATCCGGGATCACACGGCTCTAGTATAGCACTTGTGACGCGCCCGCGGCTTCACACGCTTGAATTACACAATTTCGCTAAACTAATTTCTTGTTTTTTTTTTTTTTACATTATCACATTTAAGGCAATATCGAAATAAATAAAAAAAATGTAGCAATTTGGTCGATTTTAATATTTGAAATTGGTGTAACCAAGAAATGATGGTAGCCCAAATATAATAGCGATAACTGCATTTAAATCTGATTACCCATTTTTGATATTACAGCGTCCATACCCTCAGACAAACAGACGAAAAAAAACCACTACTTCGGCCCCATTATATAAATAAACATCCCCATAAAAGATATTCTTTAACATATCTTTTATGTACAGACAGTGATCAGTTCCAGATTGATAATAAGTATAAGTAAGTATATATATGTAAATAGAGTATAGTTAGAGGCCTATCGTGGCGCAAGCGGCACAAGCGTGTGACTGTAACCGACAGGTTGTAGGTAATATTTTCATTTGTCCGCTCTGGTACAAGGCTAAAACGCGGCGTTAAGTGATGCACAAGTATAGAACCTCTGGCCCTCCTGGAAGAGCGTGAAGTCGACCTCGGTGGGCTGCGCGGCGGTGAGCAGCAGGCACGTGAGGTGGCGCGTGGAGGACAGCGGCGGCAGCGTGCCCGCCAGCCGCACCTCGTGCCAGCCCACGCGCACCTTGCAGATGTCGATGCAGTCGAAGTATCTGGAATGGACGTAGTGGTAAGACACTCCGTTCCGTTCCGTGTTGGATTGAGTGACGGAACTCAACGTCGCAATTGTTATTAGAGCGAAATAATAAATATTTCATTGTTTCGAATGGGGATTGAACCCACAACCCTTCGCATTACCAATCCCACGTTTGTGCCCCAGCGGCATGACAGTGTTCAAATAAAAATATTAATTAATAAATTATTTTTGGACAAAAAAAATATAAAAAGTATTTTTGCTACTTTTAAAAGTATTATTCCACATTTAGAGGCGATGTAAGAGTTTCGACGGAGCTCGGTGAGAACGGGTGGCTTAGTTGGTCAGAGCGCTGGAACGGTTTTCAAGAGGCGCGGGTTCAAATCCTACTTCGTTTAAAATTTTTATTACGCTTTTAAATTTAAGTTTAGTAAATAAAAAAAGGATTTTTCTTTTTGTGTAAACCACTTTTTATACAACTTCACCACACAGAGCACCCGAGAACCTAAAGTTAACCTATTTCGCTCCGACATAAAAACATGCGCTACCCATTATGTTTTATGATGATGATTGACGGAACTTAACGTCACGCTTAGCCTCGTTACCGGAAGGAAGAAAGGCAAATATTAAATATGTATTTCATACACAAGGCAAAACGCGGCATTGAGCTCCGCCACTCAACACGCAATGCTTCAAGTCCAGCGGAAAGTGGGGAACGGAAGTGGAACGGAGAAGTTCCCTCTGCCTACCCTGCCAATTACTTCAATGAAAGAAATCTATCTTTCATATCAGCTCCAAATCCTGAGCCTACAGAAAAATAGCCCAAAGGTTCCCATACAAATCAAACAATACTTCTAGACATCTATCCTTTTATAATAAAAAAAGACTAACTTGAGCACATCATCGAAGCTGATCCAAAATACACCCTGGTCCCGTTCCCCAGTAGAGGCCGCGGGCAGAGCACGTCTTAGGGCTTCGGTCCATCTCGGGCAGCCGGCGGCGAAGGCGCCCCGCCAGGTGTAGTGGCCCCAGGGGTTACGGAGCCGGAGGAGCCTCAGCGGAGCCCCACACCCTGAGACCTCCACCACATCGAGCACTGAATAGGCGTGCCGGGGGCGGAGGCCGAGGCGCTGGTATTCTTCTTCGTCAACCTGATTTGGAAATATGAGATGTTTTACTTATTTATAGAAAGTGTATAACAATTTGAATGTAGCGGGTTCGAATCTGGCCATGTTTAAATTTTTATACTTTTTTGTTAATAAATATTTTTTCTTACTAAATGTAGATTAACACTTTAAACTTAGTAAAAAATATTTTTTTGTAATTATATTTATGATTTGTGTTTTGAATCATTCACAATTTTACGTTTTTATAAATTGTCACTTTCTTTTCAGCTCACGCTGTATCCCGCACATGGCAGGGTAGGCAGAGTTAATTTGATAACCTAGTATGAAGACAGTTTGTTTCGTTCCCCACTTTCCGCAGAATTTCAGGCAATACGTTTTAAGTGGTAGAACTCAACGCCGCGCTTTGCCTTGTTACCAGAGCGAATAAATGAAAATAATAAATATTTTATTTCCTCGAATGTCGTTTTTACAGTTACACACTTGTGCCACTTAACCACAATAGGTTTCAGATATTATATGCAATAAATCATCATTAAAACTCAATGCTTTATCTAATACAAAATAGTATAGCAAAAAGGTACCTTCATGTTCCCACCACCACAACTGGCCCCCATCAGGAAGCACGCCTGCCTCGAAGACAGGAGTTGGGCCCACACCAGGTCTCTATCGAGCTGTTCCAGGGGGGCCCCGCCTCCACCACCGCCAGCCCCACCAGCTTGGAGGGAGACCGATTCACAGGGTGCTCCAGTTAGCGTGCAGAGACCTGGGAGAAAGATTATTTTTTTAATTTATTATCACATACTTTTACATTACGTATAATATCTAGTCACTACGCGGAGTTTGATTGTGCGTTAGTTTTTTTTTTTTTTTTTCAAATATTTATTCAATGAATGTTAGTTTTGGAGATATGTTTCCAAGTGTTGAAACACTCTGTTTTACATTTCCTTTTTCTTAGAGACCTTGAATAATTAATTATGCTGTTAGATCATGAGATATTTAATATTTTAAAAACACGATCGACACAAATAACTCTAAACGGATATATATACTTTATTAAACCATAGCCAAGCATTCTAGGGCCGTGGTCCGAATTATGCTCACATTGCTCACGACGCTTACACTGCTAACGTGCGGTCCGATATTAGTGAGCGCGCCAACGTCTATTGTGAACGAGCTTACTTGGCTTTGCCACGTACATATATTGGCTTTGACACGTTAATATGTTTAACTTGTCAAATTCGCAAATACCTAATATAGCCGATAAACATTATAAATTGCTTGTGAAAGTGGTTGTACTCAAGCATTTTCCGCAATTGAGGAAATTGACGATAGTTACATTGACGTGAAGGATATATTAAACGTCAAAATAACATCAGCGCTCACGGTGCTCACGCTCCGACCCGTCAGCACTGTAAGCACTAGCCAGTGACGTCACAAGTGACGTCATACTAGTCATACTATTCACAACGCCAACTGTGAGCGATAAAAGCTCAATACGGACCGAGCGTTGGCGCGCTGTGAGCGATGTGAGCTAATTACAGACCACGGCCTAGAACATACCATGTTTTTAATAAAAAAAATATATAAATCAAATTTCCATATATCACTACTTTGTTTTCATCAAGAATTGCAGATTCATCAAGATTGCCTCAAATTCGGTGGAAAGTGGGGAACAGAAGTGGAGCGTTATGTCTTAACACTAGGTTCCCAAGTACCCTCTGCCTACCCCGCCATGTGCGGGTTACAGCGTGAAGCTGAGTAAGAATTAATAAAATCTTAGAAATTAACGATATCTATGACTGAATGAATTTAAAAGCTTATCATAGAGCAGGGCCACAAGCATGTAACTGTGAACGCGAAAGGTAGTGGCTTCAACTCCTACTCGAGCAAATAAAATATTCAATATCTTCATTTCCTTCGCTATGACGAGACAAAACGCGGCGTTAACCTTCAATATTCAAGACACGTAACGCCTTATATTCACCGGTGAGTAAGTTAGGTTCCCAAGTTCCCTGTAAAAAAAATACCTTCAATAGCTCTTCCAGACACCAGTGCCTCGTAACACCCGTGAAGTTTGGCCACCGCCTTCTCTATTAATGGTACCCATAACTGTTTTCTTTTAGCCTGGAAAATTAAAAAATATTATATGTATTATTTCTTTATGGGGCCATTGTGAAGGGGCTCGAAGGGGGTCGATTGTAAATACAACGCTTGTAGGTTCGATTTCCATTCGGGGGAATGGAATATTTTAGTAAATAATAAAAGAAAACAGTTTGAAAAAAGAAATATAATTTAAATTCGATGTTCTTGTTGTCATGTCCAAAAAAAAACTTGTCACCATTTGAGATTTTAGATTTTACTGATATATTCAAAAATCAAATTCAATTATTTTAACAATAAAAAATAAAATCAATAAATAAACTAAGATTAGAAGCGACAGAACCGAAAACTGGAAGCAAAATCAACTAATTTTGTCACTGTATTCACTTAATAAACAAATACCTACATACAAGCTACAACTACACAAAAACCCCAAAAAAGGCACCAACATACCTGAGAGTAGACCAAATGTCCCTTCCTGTTGCAGGGCAGCAGGTCGTCCAGCGTGACGGTCAGCCAGCGGCCGTCCTTGCACAGGCGCAGCTGGTAGGCGCCGCGTGCCGGCTCCGCACGCACCACCACGCTGCGCACCAGCGCCGAGCGCTCCGCCAGCACCGCCAGCGCCGACAGCAGCCAGCAGTTGCCCAGAACACCTGGGACATGACAGCGTAGGCAGAGGTAAGGAGGTTTTCGCCGTGTGATTCCGGCTTAGAATAGGATCACCCTTGTACTGATGGTGTCGTAAGAGGCGACTAAAGTGCGTGTGGTAGAGTCACGTTGCCAGTAATGGCAACACGCATTGGCAAACTCGACCGGATTATTACCACCCTCGGCAATTAAGACCAGCGTTAAGTAGTGGCTTTGGCCGCTGCGTTTCGCATTAGGTAATGCCGGGCCCCGGTGCCCTTACACCTTAAAGACCGGCAACGCTCCTGTAGCTCCTCTGGAGTTACACGGGGCCGTGGGCGACAGTGGTCACTTACCATCAGGTGACCCGTACGCTCGCTTGCCGTCTTTTCCATAAAAAAAAAAGGCAACTTGGGAAGCTGGTGTTATGACACTCTGTATCATACTCCACTTTCCATTTGAGGCATTATTTAGTGGCGGAACTCAACGCTGCGCTTGGCTTTGTTAGCAAGGTAGGAATGAAATATTTTCCTTAGTTAGTGTACAGTCGCAGGCCTTAAAAGATATGTATGTTATCGACGTATTGCCTTCATCAGTGTATTATAATTCTAGCAATGTAGACGCGGCTTCGCCCGCTTTAAACTATTTTCATTTCTGTCATTAATTATAGCTTAGGTTATATCGATATATGTTTTATTTAAAAAAAAATCTATATCGGTCCAGTTGTTTTTGCCAGAAAGTGATACAAATTATCTCATTTATAATATTAGTAGGTGTATTTTGAAATATTCACAAGTATACCATAAGTTACCTTGATCTCAAATTTACTCTACAAAAAAATTAGGTGTTAAATAAAAGTAAATGAAAAAAAAAAGTATTTATATTACCTCTTTTTATCTTGTAATAAAAAAACTTCTTAATTCTAAAACATAATTTGCATTACTATCCATTTACATACTGTGTACTGTACCACTGCCACATGTTCACTCCTAGTCTCAATAACCCCAACTGCCCCATCCAACCCTAAACTTCCAATACTCTTGCCCCAAAACCATGACAACTTGGTATCAGCCATTACAACCGCCCCAACCAACCACAATTACCTTGAGATATATCCGAGGGCCGCGGGTCCCGGAACACAACCCACGGCAACCTGGGATCAGCGTCCACGTGTATGTGATGGGGACGCAGCCAGCGCGCCGCCGTCCCCGCGCCCGCCTCCCCCGCGCCGCCCCCGGCCCCGTCGCGCCCGCCGGCCCCGCGCCCGCCGCCCCCACTCCGCCTGCGCTGTAGTACAGCGAGCGGGGTGACGCGGGGAACGACTCGTCTATGTACATATCGCCTGTCTGTTTTGGGGAAAACATGTTTAAATTTACAATATTACTTTCTTTTAACTATAAATCCATACTAAAAGATAGTTTTTTTCGGCTTTATACGGTTTCCCTTATGCTTATTATAGAAGAGGCAGCGCCCCATTAAGCCACGTGTGGAGAGGTGGAACTGATCGGGTTAGGGTTGTTCTGTAAAGAGTGGACCAACAAGTATTGTTCTAGGAGAAAGTTCTAGAAGTTTGAAGGATATGATAATTTTTATTAGTGTATTAGATATTTATTTTTTAGATATTGGTACTGCTGCTGCATTTATTATTTAAGATCATTAAGAATCTTAGTCTTTCTAAGTCGAAACGCCATTTAGAAGTAGTTAATCAAAAAAATAAATAAATAAAGTCTGAAATATGTGCATAAATGACTTTATGTGAAAGGTGCAGTTTGAACAGTGCTATTGTAAAAACGCTACTATAGAACTTATTTAGTTTAAACTCACTCAGCTTCACGCTGTATCCCGCACATGGCAATGTAGGCAGAGGGAACTTGGGAACCTAGTGCAAAGACACTCCGTTCCACTTTTGTTCCCCACTTTCCGCCGAATTTGAGGCATTGCGTGTTCAGTGGCGGAACTCAACGCCACGTTTATATAATTTAATGTTTTCATTTCTTCGCTCTGGTACAAGGCAAAACACGGCGTTGAGTTCCACCACTCGACACGCAACGCCTCAAGTTCGGCAGAAAGTGTGGAGCGGAAGTTGAACGGAAGTGGAACGGAGTGTCTTAACGCTAGGTTACCAAGTTCCCTCTGCCAACCCTGCCATGTGCGGGATACACCGTGAAGCCGATTTCTGTTCGTATTCACTGACATACGCTTGAATTTGTTTTTTTTTTTACTTACATGCACTTAGAATATGCAGAAATGTATTTTATTTACGGATGCTCGCGATCATTAACCAAATCGCCAACTTTATTCTGACTATAGACTTTTTTTCAGGGTCGAATTCCAGAATAAGAAATTCTAGAGGGAAGTAGTCAATAATGGTTGGCAATTTTGTCGACAAACTGGTGTTGTGGTATTTACGGTAAACATATTATGTACAGCGTGTACGAGCACTTCTGCCTTTAAAAACGATGAACACGAACGTGAACGATGCCACGTCGATACACAGTATTATGGAGCGATGGATCTTGTTTATAGAGAATGAGAGTATTTAATATGCCCAAGCTACATCATCTCAACGGAACGAAAGTGCAACGGAGTGTTTCAGCACTAGGTTCCCAAGTGGTGCCGTGTGCTCACCGCGCACTGCGCCAGCACCTCGTGCCACTGCGTCCAGGCGTGGCTCTCCTCGCGCAGGCGCAGGATCTCCATCGGGGTGCTCTCCTGCCTCTCCCCGTCGGACTCGTCCGCTGGAAAGTTTCAAATATATTACATGTTTTTCCAATGAAATTATAAACCATTAAAAATATATAATATTAAATGTAACAATTTTTAATCGGATTGATCGCATTGATATTGTTTTGTATACATTTTCATTTAAAATGTGTAATAATCGCGAAAATCAAAGATATTGTAACAATAAATATCACTTTTAGCAATTATTTTTTTTTATTTTTTTATACTTTTGTTATACGTGCCTACATCAATGTGCTTCATATTTGTGGAAAAAAAAATACAAAAAAACAAACATAATAACTAACCAAGGCGCAACTTATCTCAACAACTACATATTACACGGGGCCGTGGGCGACGGTGATCACTTACCATCAGGTAACCCGTACGCTCGTTTCCACACATAACTACCCTATGAGGCACGTATGGAGTAAGGCATAAAGTTACACCACTTACGTTAAATTACACCCAACTCTTTATATAATATCTGAACTATCTTTAAAACCGGGCTAAACGAGTTAACAGAGTTTAAATTCCTTCTGCTTAACCTACTTAAAAAAAAAGCCATGAGGCTCTTTCGCCCCACAAACGAGGCTCAGGCCACAAGTGCACAATCGACCTCACACCACAAGTGCACAATCGACCTCACGCCCCCCAAGCACCGCACTCACGCTCGTCGTCGTCGTCGAGGCGCGGCGGCGCGGGCGCGGCGGGCAGCAGGCGGGCGCGCGGCGACGCGCACATGTCGCACGCGAGCGCGGGGCCCGCGTTCACGTACGTGCACTCCGAGCACGGCCACTCTGCTGTTTCCGGTCTGTTGGGATTAGAATTGGAATTAGAATACATTATGGAGATAATAATGTTTAGGGAACTTAAAGTAGCGGAATTTAACGCCGTGCTTGGTTTTATAACCTGAACGAAGAAATCAAATATTAAATATTAATCAAAATATTAAATATGTGCCCCTGCGACACGACAGGCCTCATTTTTATTAGAACTATTTGTTTTTTATTTTAAAAAATTTTACATAAAGTTGTAAATGTACTTTCTAGGCCTGTCGTGGCGCAGCGGCACCAGCGTGTGACTGTAAACGACAGGTTCTGGGTTCGATCCCCACTCGAGGAAATGAAATATTTAATATATTCAATTTAAATATTTGATGTTTTCATTTATTCTTATTCCCTCTGGTACAAGGCAAAACGCAGCATTGAGTTCCGCCACTCAACACGCAATGCCTCAAACTTAGTGGAAAGTGGAACGGACTGTCTTAGAAATAGGTTCCAAAGTTCCCTCTGCCTACCCACCCTACCATGCAGGATACAGCGTGAGGCTGAGAGAGAGAGAGAGAGAGAGAGTGTACAACATTATACTCCCGCTAATATTATAAATATACGTTTGTAATAATGGATGTTTATTCCACTTTAACGTATAAACTACTGAACAGATTTAGATGAAACTTTACAAATGTATAAAATTGCTCAGCTTCATGCTGCACCCCGCACAAGGCAGGGTAGGCAGAGGGAACTCGGGAACCTAGTGTAAAGACACTCCGTTCCACTTCCGTTCCCCACTTTCCGCCGAATTTGAGGCATTGCGAGTTGAGTGGCTGAACTCAACGCTGCGCTTAGCCTTATTACCAGAGCGAAGAAATGAAACATTAAATATTTAAATTGAAAATATTAAATATTTCCCTTCCTCGACTGGGGATCGAACCCAGAACCTGTCGGTTACAGTCACACTCTTGTGTCGCTACGCCACGACAGGCTTAACATATATATAAACATAAGAATATTATATACGAGTAGGTTACAATTAATGTAAGTAATAATAATTTGTATAATCTATGTTAAGTTTAAAAGCGGCCATGTACATGTCTACTCACTTATGTTCAGGCGGCGGAGTTTTACGCCGCGAGGCGCGCCGCGGCGCCGGCGTGTGCCGCGACGGACTGCGACCTGCTGTACATATATACTCTTATTCATTTATTATATAGCAAGTAGGTAAGGGGAACTTGGGAACCTAATATTAAGACATTTCCTTCTCCCAAGTTGCACCAAGTTTCAAGGGCACATGCAAGCGAAATAAGTTCGATCGCACTCGAGAACATTAAATATTTCATATTTTCAATTCTTCGCTCTGGTAACAAGACAAAACGCGACGTTAAGTTTCGCTACTTGACGCACTTTCCCTTCATAATTCACGGAAAAGGGGGAATGAAAGGGTGTTTATGGATACAAAGTGTCCCAACACAAGGTTCCCAGGGTTCCGTTTGACTATATTACTATATACTAAAAGAAAAAAAACCCAAGAAAATAAAACAAAAACAACATCAAGTAACAAAACCACCACAAGTAACGTAGTAGTAACAGGTAATGAACTCACCAGCCCCCACGTTACTGTCACCAGAGGAACCCGGGACCCCGTGCTTGGGGACCGGCGGGGTCTTACACGCAAGACATAAGTTAGCTGATAATGGATTCCGTAGTGTACAGGAACTGCAAGACCTGGAAAGAAAAAAGTATATATTTTCAAGCATCACTCTTCTATATTCCGTATATAGCAGGGAAGGCGGAGGGAACTTGGGAACCTAGTGTTAAAACATTTACATTTCCCTTTTTCCGCCGAACATATGAGTTCCCCCCGTTCAACTGAATTTTAAAGATATTGTGTGTTGAGTGGCGGAACTTAACGCTGCGTCTATCTTCTTTTTATAATAAGAAAATAGAAATAAATCATTTTCCCCAATTAGGAGTCAAACTTATAACCATTGGTATTAAGTCAGGCGCTGTGTCGCTAAGTCACGATAAATTCTAAATATTCATTATAATCTTTGCGAATTGCAAGCTTTTAGACATTAAGGCCTGTCGTGGCGCTGCGGCACAAGTGTGTGACTGTAAGCTCGACAGGTTGTGGGTTCGATCGCACACGAGGAAACGAAATATTTTATATTGTCAATTTATTTATTTAAAGTTCTCATTTGTACACTCTGGTAACAAGGCAAAGCGCGGCGTTGGGTTTCGCCACTCAACACGCAATGCCTCAAATTCGACGGAAATCGGGGAACAGAAGTGGAACGAAGCGTCTTAACACTAAGTTCCCAAGTTCCCTCTGCCTACCCCGCCATGTGCGGGATAGAGCGTGAAGCTATAGAATAGAAAATAAGTACACATAGTTACCAATAATTGAGTGGCGCGTGCCGCGAGCCCGCGCACGCCGCGCACGCGCCCGCGCCCGCGTCGTTGAGCAGCGTGCAGCGCGCGCACGCCCACCCACCCCCAGCACTGCCGGCACCCGCCGCCTGCGGGGACGAGTCTGGGACGAACAATGTACAAAATATATAAAACACAAACACGCAACACATCGGTGTTAAACCCTGTAATTAGTTCTTCTTCAGCTTCACGCCGTATTCCACACTTGGCGTGGTAAGCAGAGAGAATGCCGCAATTTATCTCACTATTAGACCGAAGAATGGAAAATAAATCATTTTCCCTAGTGGGAAACAAAGTTACGACTTAGAATTTAAAAACGTATAATAAATTTTGAACGTAGCAGTACTTGATCCCGCGCCTCTTGGAAACCGTCCAAGCGCTCTGACCAACTAAGCCATACGTTCTTAAGCTATATCGATTTTTTTATATGCCTGTTCATTCTCTCCAAACAATAATTCTAGCAAATTGTCTTTGGGTAGCGGCCATTTGTAAAACTCTCCCTACAGAGATACTAACAACATAAATAAGTTGTAACAAGCGTATAAGAATTTCGACGTAGCTTGGTGAGAACGAATGGCTTAGTTGGTCAGAACGCTTGGACGGTTTCCAAAAGGCGCGGGTTCCAATCCTGCTTCGATAAAATTTTTATACGTTTTTAAATTTAGAATTATTCGTTCCTAAGTGAGAAATTACAATTTAAAAACAGTAAAAAAACTTATAAGTATTGTATTTACATTTAAAATTTATTCCACTTTATACAACAAAGCACGTCTTCAGAATTCAACAGAAACTAGAAAACAGAACTATCTTGGTCAAAAGCGGAGTGTCTTAACACTAAGTTCCCAAGTTGCCTCTGCTTACCATGTAATGGATACAGCTAACGGAAAAAAATACTAACTTACCAACTGCAAACAAAAGCTCATCACTGTTTAAATCATGATCTAGGGACGCAATGGGCACTGTCAACTTCTTAGCTGGTTCGTTGCGATTCGATTCCGGCTTGGGGCCGCTCGCTTCTGATGATGAATTATTTCTGAAAATTTATATTAATCCATACTGTTACATTTAAATACACTTACTCATTCAGCTTCACGCTATTTCCCGCACATGGCAGAGTAGACAGAGGGCACTTAGGAACCTACTGTTAGGACACTCCGTTCCACTTCCTTTCTCCACTTCCCACCGGAATTAAGACATGCATGCCTTGCTTTTGCCTTGTACCAGAGCGAAGAAATGAAAACATAAAATATTTAAATTGAAAATATTAAACATTCCATTTTCTCGAAATTGCTAAACGGATGAATTTTAGTTACGGTTGGAGTATCAGATACCACCATTTTGCGGATCCTACAGGACCACCTGGATATAACAAAAGTCATTGAAAGATGGGTACCAAGAATGCTCACACCGCTTCAGAAATAGCTGCGCGTCGACGCTTCAAAGTAATTTTTGGAGTTTTGTGGAGATGAACCGGCACAGATGTTGGAACGGATTGCTAATCGAGATGAAACATAGGTCCATCACTTAGAGCCTAGGTCAAAACAGGAGTCCATTCAGTGGCATAAAAAGGGCACACCACCCCTAAAGAAATTTAAGGTGTCAAAATTGGCTGGAATGTTGATGGCTACTGGAAGAAACATAACCGGAGAATACTACGCATCGATACTAAACAAATTAAAGGAGGTCATCAAAGAAAAACGTCGAGGAAAGTTGGCTAAAGGTGTGTTGCTCTTCTTAAAAAAAGACTTAAGAGGAGAGAAATTTTTCGACGACAATGAGGCGAAGGACCCAATTTTGGTCCATTTTGAGGCGAAAAAAAAAATACTGTTTCGACGGTTTAGAAACATTGATTCATAGATCCAATAAATGTATTCAGCTTAAGGGTGATTATATTAAAAAGGAAAAATAGATTTATTGTTTAATTAAGAACACTTTCATTCTATGAACTTTTATACCTCCCCACTTACTTGATAGTTTTTAGTAAGGTTCAAGAAAATATATTCAGCTGTTTCGAGTTCATCAGCCCTCATCCAAGCTTGTTGTTTTTTTTTTTGTTTAAAGTGTCGGAGTTTTTCATAATAAATTTTTCTATTAGAACTTATTAAATTACTCTACATCAACAAAATTACCCCAAAATCGACATGAATAATGTTATTTATAGAATTTAATCGGCAAAAATAAATAAATCATAACCTAATCTTTCTTACAATTTTTGAACAAAACGCTAGACTACCATACAATATGGACCCCACGCACCTGGTGCGCGGCTCGGCGGGCGGCGCGGGGGCGGGGGCGGCGATGGGGGCGGGCGCGGGGGCGGGCGCCAGCGTGACGGCGTGGGGCGCGCGCGCGCTGCGGCACACGTCGCAGCGCGCGCCCCACGCGTTGTACGCGAACCAGCACTCGCTGCACTGCCACATGCGCGCCGCCCCCTCGCGCCTGGGGAGGCACACGGTTATATAAGGGGGGCAGAGGTAACTTTAGCATCTAGTGTTAGGACATTTCGTAAAAATGTTCATTTTCACGTACATTTTGAGGCATTGCGTGTTGACTCATGGAACTCAACGCTTTACCTTGTTACCGAAACGAAGAAGTGAAATTATCAAATATATCGAAAATTATGAAGTTTTTATTTGTCGCGGTTACAGTATCACGCCTGTGCCCCTGCACCGCGACAGGCTTTAATTATATAAATAATTCACAAATCTTTAAAGGAACAGATGGAAAAATGGAAATACTCCTTTCCTTTTTCCAGCTTCACGTTGTGTCCCATATAGGAAGCCTGGAAACCTAGTCCTAAGACACTCCATTCCGTTCTCCAATTTCTGCCGAATTTGAAGCATTGCGTGTTGAGTGTTGAAACTTAACGCCGCGCTTTGCCTTATCACTTGAGCAAAGAAATGAAAATATAAAATATATCATTTGAAAATATAAATTATTTTATTTATTCGAGTGAGGATAGAACCAACCACCCGTCGCGATTACAAATATACACGCCACGACAGGGCGCACTCAGACTCTCGTACTCGTAAACTCAGATCTTATGTGAAAAGAAAGTGTTAGTACGAAAAAAACTTTTTCAAGGTAGAGGCAGAAGGAACCTGGGAACCTAATGTTAAAACACTTCATCCCCATTAAGACTTCTGTTCCCCACTTTCTGCCGAGTTCTTGGGACAATGCATGTTGAGTGGTGGAAGTTAATATCATGAGTTCCTTGTTATCAGAGCGAGCAAATTAAAGTACGAAATATTTCATTGGAAGAAAATGAAAAAAAAAAAATATTTTACAAAAAAAGGATCTCCTGAAAGTAAACTTAAAATATGTTTTTGACTGGGTTAAAGAAAAAAAATATTGATACCACGTAATGCTTCTAGAACTCGGCAGGAAGTAAAGAAACTAGGTTTTCATGTTCCCTCTGCTTACCCTATGCTCTATTCAGGATACAATGTAAAATTAAAAAAAAAAAACAAACCAATACTTACGACAACTGTATCGAAGGCACTTTAGACGGCTCCCTTGGATTATGAGACACTTTGCCAACACTTGGCAACATATTGAACACTTTGCCAGACTCTTTCCCAATATGGGAAGTCCGTATGTTACTCTCACTGACTGGAGAGATACAATTCTCCGCACCCAAAAGTTCATCTATCCTAGCATAGTCCCCATCACCCATGTCATTGGAATAGACCACCTCGTTCTGCGAATTACTCATTACGGTCTTCGTATCTTGGACCGAAACGTAAGAATATCTAGTTCCATTGTTGTTCACTTGGAGTTGGAGGTTTAAGTCTTTATATTTGCCTTTGTTAGGTAAAGCGTATATAACACCCTCGGCATTCGTATCCCAACTGCATTCCTTATCATTCAATTCTACGTTCTCTTCTTTCTTTTCTCCGCCTCTTTCTTCTGGCCTAGTTAAAGTTCCGCAGTAACCAGCCAAAGATTTCTGATAATCGTTCAAACTTCGTCTACTCGATATGACTTTACCGACCGGTCGATTTTCGCTAGTTTGCTCCGAAAACGACCTACGGTAGGTAGGCCGGGTTTCCGGCGAATTCTGGGCACTGATTGACCTTTGGAAGGAATCTCCCAAATTAGTGGCAGTTTGCGGCCAATCTGGTACCGTTATCATGATACCACCAGACGAGGGTAACGACGTGGCGCCATCCCTACCGCTGAAGGTTTCATGTCTCCCTAAAGTTGTCACACTAAGACCTCGCGTATTCGAAATTCTGGACAACGGGGATATCCTGGGCGAGAGACACGCTTCACAATGAGTTCTGATCCCAGAATTTTCTAGAGTACACTTGCTACAGGCCCACTTTTTCATGTGCAGCCCTCTGCTTTGTTCTCTCTGGTACTCTTTCACATAATTCAATTCCCAATTGGATTTGCTCTCATTGCATTTTTTCGGTCTTCGCGTCACCGTGTGGAGACTTCTTAGGAAGGACTCCCTTGGATTACACGTAGACGTACCATATCGCTCAGAGACTAAAAGGCTAGTCGGCCTGTTAATAGTGCCCCTAGTCTCCTCAACATTCCACCACTTTTGTTGGGAATTGATCACTGAGCCGTGAGACAGTGACCGGGTCACTCCGTGCGCGTGATCAGTGATCTGTGTAGGAGAGAGACGGAGAGATTGCACATCGAGATTCAAAGGGCGACCGCCGGAATAACTTGACGAAGGTTTGTATGAAGGTACAGCTAGAGTGTTAGATCTTATCATACTGTGGTCTGTAATGAAAAAAGTTAAATTCCATTAATAAGCGATAAATTAACAATTAACAAAATCATTAGTAGAATACATGCCTTGGTCAGACTTATCCTTGTCAGTCATCCCTGAAGATTGCTCCTCGTCATCGGACAATCTGCGAAATGACAACGAATTAAAGCCTATTTGCATACAACTAATACAAAAACACAGGTTTTTCTTCCATTGTATGTAACCGTTTAATATTTTTATATTTTAAAAAACAGAATAATATTGCAAATAACATGAACAATCTATGCTAAACCTGTAAACAGGCGCATGTGGAGCGATAGTGTCGCACGCGGCACAACGCCACGAGGCAGACACGTTGCGGAGGCCGCAGCAGCAGCGCCACGCGCGGCTCGCCAGCGGCGCTGAGCCCACACACGACCATCCGCTAAGAAATGAGATACAAAAAAATATATAACAATTTTCTTTCAAATGTATGAGCTGAGACTCCTATGGCCACAGACTGCAAAGTGTTAGAAACGTCGGGTTTACAAAAACCTATAAAATTCCATTTAAAATGTATAATACAATACAAAATGTATAATAATTACATTTAAAATGTATAATAACCAAAGTTTACTCAAGGTGTTCTATATTAATTCCCTCATTTTCAATTCCACTACTTATATCTAGGAAATAAGGAAACAACAATTTATATGAAGAATTTAGCTTTCATTTTATTTTATTAACTTTCTTCTTTGCATTACAACATATTTTTGTCACTTTTATAATGAATATTCAAGTAATTATTCAATTTACTGTTATTACTATTAATATTAATAACATTGCATGTTCATGATATGCATTATTTTTATGTACAATTTGTTTTGCCGCTGTTTTTCACACATGGCAAGCTCGGCAGAGGGTGCTTGGGAATCTAGTGTTAAGACTCTGTTCATGTTGAGGTGCTCAACTCAATGTCACTCTTACATTTGTTATGAAAGAAATTAAAATATTTCATTTTCTCAAGTGAAGATTGAATCCACAACATGTTGCGCTTACAAATTGTATAATATTATTATAACCACATATATTATAGACTTTCATCAAGCAAAGAAATATAATAAAAATATTGTTTAAAGTGTTTTTCCACACTTAGGACAGAAAATACTAAACTTAAATTTTAAAAAGCGTTTAAAAATTTTGAACGAAGCAGGATTTGAACCCGCGCCTCTGGAAAACCGTTCCAGCGCTCTGACCAACTAAGCAGTTCGAAGAAATATAATAAAAATATCATTTTTTAAGAACCAATTATTTAAAAGACAGTTCAGTTCTTTCATTATGGCATTCCGAGTGTGTGCATTAAAAGACAGCATCATGTTGTATCATCCACAAAACCTAGTGTTAACATACTCTACTATTCCTATTAAGATATTTCTATTGTCCACTTTCTGCCAAATTGTCAATTTATTGTATTGTCAGAACTCTACACTATACTTTAACTTCTTTGCAAGAGCAACTAATTGGGAGATGTTGCAATTTAAAATTATCATTTTTTACTAAAGCCTTAACCTTGTTAAAGTAAGATGTTAGCTGTTTGTTTAATCTCCACTGAGATATAATTTAAATAAAAATTAGAAATAAAAATATATTTTAATACATATACATGCTCTTTACACTTATATCTTTAAACTTGTATGCGTAACATGTAAAAGTCTAGTCGGCTACAAGCTATATGAAAAATATCTTAAAGGGTCCAGTCAAAATAATTTTCTTTTGCAAAAATTAGAAAAATAATTAATTGAAATATACAAAAAGTCTCATTGCATATAATATTTTTGTTTAATAACATCTAGTTATATTTAGATAATGAAAAAGAAAGCCTTATTTTATATATGGCTTATTTAAGCCATAAACATAAAATAATAGTGACAGACTAATACAAATTTAAAAGCTAAGCTACATATCTATTGATACTATATGTCAGTCTTACATATATATCCCATCACGTAGCACACACTATATAACATAAAATAATACATATATAAATGTATAAATGTATAAATATCTAGAACTATTCAAATTTTGCCCACTATCTAACATATACGCTAGCACAACAATAAGTACATACCAACAATCATTGTTCAACAAAAACTATAGTTTCCATTAAAATTATGACAAAGCACCGCCACAAAAAGGAAAACCCTCGCCAATACTGATAATCACCAACATACACACACGCAATCCACAAATACAATGCTAATATAACCTAAATAATAGGGTATAAAGAAAAATCAATAACGTTTGACACATTCATACAACAATGAAATAAAATGTCAATACTGTAAAGTGCAAAATTTACCTATTAATATTATTAGTGGCGGGTATAACGATTGCCTCTGAACCGGGGGTTGTTCCACCGCTCTTCTCAGTTCTAGAAGCGTATTCAGAAGACGAATCGGCCGTGTGATAACGTTTTTGTGCGCTGTCATGACCAGATACTCTCTTTGTACCACATTTTAAGCACCTCACGCTCTCCGTGGGGTTGATTTGACCGCACGACTGACAATGCCATTGCAGCACAGATGCGATTGAGCCCATTTTAGTCCACACATGGCTATGTGACCATAACAATGTCTTGTTTTATACAAATAGGTTTAGTAATCGGCTAAAAATGAAAACAGCTGATCCACCATGTTGTTTGTGTATAACTTTTTTTTTATGGAATGTTGCCAAACAATTTATTGTTTTAGGCTATTGTTTTTATAATATAATCTGTTATTAATAAAACCGAGTGAATATTATTACTTTTTTTTATTAAAACTGTATAAATTAAATTAATTTTAGTAAAAATAACTAAATTCGTGATTACCGGCGTCATCTATGCATAGGAAGGCACTAACAGCGAAAAGACAGTGTGTAATGAAGACGTTAGATGGCGTATTTAAGGAATAAAAGCTTTTTTTTTCACTCACACACTAGAATTTTACTATAATATTAATAATATAAACCAAAAAACGAATAAATTCTTCTGAGATATTTTTGCGATATTATTTGTGGTACGCTTAAGTAGTTGTTTTGGTTTTACCACCGTATACTTTTAAAAGAATGAAGATGAAAATGAATGAAGAAGAACGTGCTCATTTGGTTTGGGCACGGAAGATCACGTAAAAAGCATGAGGACCCTCCGGAGGGCATGTATGAAGAGGTTATCTAATGACAGTGGACGAGACGAAAGAGGTATACCAAGACCGTAGCGTCTGGCGCTCCCTTCTCTCTGCCTACCCCGCTAGGGACATAGCGTGAAGCTAAGTAAGTAAATACTTTTAAAATGATCAGCTAAGAAATGAACTGTACGTCACTTTTAGAATGACCTAAATCATCTTTTTAAATACTAAATAAACCTAGTTCTAGCTAAGTGCTATCTTCATATCCCGAAATAAAATCTTTTGAATTGGTTAGATCGCCTTTTAAATACAAAATTAAATATCTACTTAAGTAGCGTTTGCAAGGCAGCCTTTTTTCTGTCACAAAGAAAGAAATACATCATTCTACCAACAGTAACCCGGAACGCAACATTTGACTAACACCAAATGTATGGTGGATTTTATAAATTATTTTTGGTTCCATAACTATTTTGTGTAATGCAATTATAGCAAATTTTCTTTCACCCCACTCCAGTTAATGTCACAAAATAAATTTAGAAAATAAAAAAAAAAAATGTTTTTTAATTGTAACAGTGTACGACACTATTCATTATATTTGCCGTTTATTTAGTATTTTTCATATATACATCGACGTCGACTAGGCGGTAGATTCATATTAGAGATGCCACGAATATTCGGCTACTATTCGGTATTCGGCCTATTCGGCTACTTTTTTTAATATTCGGTATTCGGCCGAATAGCATGCAGTATTCGGCCGAATACCGAATACCTAATTATGGTGAAAATATATATGGTATTATTCAAACACATATATTATTTAAATTACAAATGGTTCATTTTCATACATAAATTCATACTTAAGTGCTTAAAATCTGTCAAAGGTAAGTTAAGATGAATGAAAATATTTTTATCAGCATTTGTTGATAGCAAGCGATTACACTTTTCTTCATAAACAAAAAATCCTTCTGGTAATACTCTGGCTGTAGACACCCACGAGACGATAGATAAATCTTAGCAAATTTTGTCAGTATTAGACACAATTTTGCGTTTGCTGACTATTCTTTGTAATGGTCTGCTGATCTGTTTAGGCAGACAGTTTTCAAATAAATATCAATCACTTAAATAAAAAACGTATACAAATTTTGAATGAAGCAGGATTTAAACCCGCGCCTCTTGAAAATCCCTCCAGCGCTCTGACCAACTAAGCCACTTTCTCACCAAGCTTCGTCGAAATTCTTATACGTTTATTACAACTAATGTTGTTTGCTAACAACATTAGTTGTAATAAACGTACGGAGATTATTACAAATTTTGGAACCCACAGAAAGCTAAACTACCCAAAGAAAACTCGTAAGAATTATCGTTTGGCAAGAGAGAATACTATTTTATTTAATATTTTTACTATTTTTTTAAAGTGTTATCTCTGTAGGGAGATTTTCAAGAGGCGCGGGTTCAAATCCTGCTTTGATCAAAATTTTTATACGTTTTTTCAATTTAAGTTTATTATTTTATGTCCTAAGTGTGGAATAACACTTTAAAAAAATAGTAAAAATATTAAATATCAATCTCGTTTGTCACATTTTTTCTCTGTATTTTCTCTACTCACTTTGCCCGCTCCGCCGCTCTCGTACAAAGTGACTGTGTGACAAGAAGTACGTAATCATTTACCAACATTCGGCCGCTGAATATTCGGTGCTTCGGCCAATTACGTAGCCGAATATTCGGTATTCGGTATTCGGCCAAATCACTATTCGTGGCATCTCTAATTCATACTCGACCACTTCCAATCGGCCCACTCGACAGCTTGTGTATATACATAATCGAAGTACAAATACTTGTATACGAAATATAAATTCTTATAAATAATATATAGAAATTCCAGGAGACTTGACCTGGTTGATACGACCAGGACTTAGGCCCTGCTAATTTGGCCCTCAGTATACAGAAACACGTTGTTGATCGTGGCAAGTGATTTTTTTTGTATTTTTAAATGACGTTGGTATAAATATTAAGGTACGCATTATTTTATATACTACTTTGATTTGATGACTGAATTCAAGTATTTTAAGGATACATATAAATATCACGAATGTTTTATTTTCGCGAGTTACGTATATTTGAAATTCGATTATTTTTGGGTTTATGTTGGTGACTCTGTTTCTCACTCACTTCAGGCTAAGTCATTTTGAATGTTTAGATAATTATTGACAGCTGCTTTGCTAGCACCTGTTTTGGCTCGTCTTCGACTTTTACCTATTCAAAAAATGGACCAAACGTACTGACCGAACGTAATAGCATTGATTGTGTGCGACTTTTTGGCCCAAAACAAAATACTAACGACGCCGCAGCCACCGTATTCGCCACAGCTGAGCCCCCTGTGATTTTTCCTTGTTCCTGATACTCATGAGGCCCATAAAAGGATGACGCTACGCTACAATTGACGAGATAAAGGCAGCATCCAAGGAGGAGCTGAACAAGATAAAAAAAAATATTTTGAAGGCCCATAAATTTGCTTCAAATAATGGATAATTGGCACAAGTGTATAATATCTCCTAGGGATTACTTTGAAGGGGACAAAGTATATATTCATGAATACATATAATATTTTTTGAAAAAACACAAAATCCGCGATACTTTTTGAAGAAAGACGTATCTATCGAGACCATTTTGTCTAAGGGAAAAGTGAAAAATAAGACAAAAAGTGCAATCAAAAAGAGATCAATATCTAAGTAACATCCTAGTCAAAGTATTGAAACCGAATAGCAAGAAGAAAATGTCCCTCCATATGATTATGATTATTTAATAGAAAATATACTTACTTATTGGTATGCCAAAGAGAACAAGTTTTAAGTCTGAGATTGAATATTTCATGCAGGAGATATGTTCATGAGATGTGAGTGGGTTAACAAAATAATAATTAGCAATATATTTATTATTTATTTAAAAAGTCTTCTTGTTTTCTTTTATTAAACAAATTTGATTATTACAACTGTCTATTACTATATACGAGTATGTTAAACAAATATATATGGTGTTAGTAACCCTACTAACTTGGTCAACTTCCTCTTGCGTTGGGGCGATTTGAGTGACAAATTAATTTCAAAATTAAAGCAAAAGTTACTGAAATTATATGAATTTTAGTTATGTTTGTAATTAAAAATGATACCATGTTATATGCTTTATATCTATATCAGAGGCATAAATGAAATATACAGAATAAACAATAAATATAATTAATTATACCCTATCCCATAACCGTATTCATGGTCAGACTAAGTTATCTTGCGTCGTTGTATTCAACCACTCAACGAGCTATACATAAAATTTAGAGTGTCTTAACACTATGTTCCCATGTTCTCTCTGCATATCCTGCGCGGGATACAGCGTGAAGATAATATAAAACGTATATATCTATAAACAGTGCAAATTCCTGCACGTATTCCGTAATGAAATACGTTTAGTTTGTAATCAACATGATGTTATAGTAAATTGTGTATTTAAGGACCTATCGTTATCGCTATGGGTTTGATTGTACAACGATAATTAATAGCTTCAAAGGTATAATAACTTTAACTATGTACAATGTAAATTATTAGGTATTCGTATGTAAACCACAGATAATTTAAAATATTTGTAAACTTTTGTTTATACATATGCTGTTAATGAAAATAATCAAAATGGTCTGATTGCAAATGATATAATCAGACTGTTTCTATTTAAATTTTAGCGGAGTTGAGTTCTATTGAATGCAATTCAACACGCAATATATTAACAATTGGTGCGGTACGAATTGATGATGACGACGATGCTCTACCCTGCCATTTGCAAGATACATCGTTAAACTAAAAAAAAGATAACGACAATGTTAAAAGACGTGAGGCCAGTGGTCCAGAGGCGCAAGCGTGTGACTGTAAGCGACAGGCTATGAGTTCGAATCCCACTTGAAAAAGTGAATATTTAATATTTTTAATTTAAAATTTAATTTTCTTCGCTCTGGTAACAGCATAGCGCGGCGTTGAGTTTCGCCACTCAACACGTAATGCCTCAAATTCGGCGGAAAGTGGAGAGCAAAACGGAATATCTTAACACTAGGTTTACTAGTTACTTTCACCTACCCATCTATGTAAAAGGCTAAGCTGATAGAGAGAATAATGCTAAAAAGAACTGTCGATCGATCTCAAGCCATTATCAAATAGGCCACTGAAAAGGCGACATGAAATAATGTTATGTAAAGAAAGTAATAAAATTTTCAGCTCTGCGTCTAGATACTGCCACTGGCAATATAAATTACAACATCGTAAACGTCTTATCTCCTACGATACTCGTAGATATATAGTTTTTTGTAAATTTACGTGCGAAAATAGTCCTTTTCCACATATTCTTATTTGGTAAGTGCAGGTAGAGAGGTACGGTACGATACTTCTTTCGCCTCGTCTGTTCCTTCATAGTTTCGTTTCCAGCTCTTTCGTTCGTAGACTCTGAAGGTCTTCAATCCTAAGGGTTTGCGTGACTTTCTTACAGTATCGTTGACACTGTATTTATAAAGGTCAATGTAGAAGAAAAAATAAGGGGAGAGTTTTGTTAAAATCGTTGAGCTCGATAAGTTAACACAAATGTTATATATTTAAAATATTAAATTAACTTCTTTATTTAACAACTATAAAAAATACTAAAAATAAACAACTTTACTCCCAAGTTTAGTAGAATGACGTCTATGATGTCGCAACTCAACACAGCGCTTTGAGTTGCGACATCATAGACTTTTTTTTTACCAGAGCGAAGAAGAGAAGAGTGTCTTACTTACTACTTATTTTATTATTGTGATTATTTTCTTTGTTTTTTCAGCTACAAGCGGTATCTATCATAGTAGGGTAGGCAGAGGGAATTTGAGAACCTAGTGTTAAGACACTCCATTCTGTTTCCCAGTTTTCGTCGAACTAGTGGCAATTGCGTGTCGTTCGGCGGAACTCAACGCCGCTCTTAGTCTTGTCACCAAAGCGAAGAAATTAAAACATTGATTTGTTTTAATTGAAAATGTTTAATATTTCATTTCTCCTAGTGGGGCTCGAACCCACAACTTGTCGCGCTTACAATCACAAGTTGGTGTCCCTGTGCCACGACATGCCTCCATTCATGTATTTTGTTATTTAACCTATTAATTTCATTACAAACTTCAAATACAAGGCAATACTACAAAATTATTTGGAATTCCAAAGACGATAGTGGAACTAGCATACGATACGAGAACACGAGTCGGAGTGGATGCTTTGAGTGAAATTGCTTGGAAAATTTCGTTTTTGCCTCTGCCAATAAATAAATGGACTTAACTTCTCTATTCCTAAGTTGTTGTTATATAAGTGCGTCTATATTATAAATGTTAATTGAAATTGTTTGTTTTCTACTCGGAGGCATTAATTATTTACAGTGGCGTGGCGTTGAGTTCCGCCACTCACTATGCAATATTTTAAAAATTGGTTGGTGCGTGAGGAACGATATGTCTTAATGATAGGTTCCCTATGCCTACCTTCATATATAAGTGTACTTGTTAAAAAAGTTAACTTAAATTAAATTTAATTTTAAAATAAAATTTACTATATAGCTATTATGTCAGAAATGTGAAATGTTGTGGGTTCGATCACCACTCGAGGAAATGAAATATTTAATACTTTCAAATGAAATATTAATGTTTTCATTTCTTCGGTCTGGTAAGTCGCTTAACTCGCAATGCCTCAAAATCGGTGGAAAGTAGGGAACGGAGAGTCTTACCACGTTCCCTCTGCCTACTCTGCCGTGTGCGGGTTACAGCGTGAAGCTGGCAGATTGCAAGAGTAGAAGTTATGCCACTATCAATATTTAATATCTATAATTCTAGAAGCCATAGCTTTTTTGGCGCATAGCAGCATAGTTTCCTATTGTCCACGCTATGCTTAATACGTTGTACGCTATGCCTAATTTCAAGGTCATCGGAAATTTGAGGAAAGGAAACTATTTTCTTTCGCTTTCGGTATAAAAAAAATATATACTAATAAATTGGACAACTCTGTTGCATGAAGGATAAAGAATGAAGCTGTTCGTATTATAATCATAAATCAACAAGATTAAAGAACAAAATATTTTAATGAAATTGCTTACAAAACCTATTATTATTACAATAAAAAACATAAAAAATATTAAAATATTAATTAATGAAAGTGATCACTTTAATGGGAATATTGAGAAATATACAATATATTATCAAAATTACTAACTAAAATTCAATGTAATTAAAAACTTAGTCTATTCTACCGAAGACCAGAACCAGAACCCTTTGAAGGGATCGGCGTTGCGGACTTATTAGAACATTGTTCCAAACAACAAATACGAATACTGTAAAGATGAGATCAATAGTAACGTGAAATGGACTGCCAATCCTGTTTTCTCATAATAAAAAATACGTTCAAATCAGATAAAACAAAAATATTATATTTGAAATATTTTTTTATAAGCTTTAGCAATATTCTTAAACTTATTTAGAAAAAATGAGATCTGTCGTGATTATAAACGTAACAGGTCGTGGGTTTGATCCTTACTCGAGAAAATGAAATATTTACAGTTTTTCGATGTGATAATAAGGCAAAGTGCGTGGTTATGCCTACTCTGCCCTGTACAGGATAAAACGAGACAAAACAAAATATAAAATATGGTAATAATTAAGCTTTTCACGCAAAAGCTGGCTTCGCCTCCGTGTCAAACGGAATCAACAAATAATTTGTATGAGACATTCTGTGTTTATGATATAATATAATATAGTCTACCTCGACAGTACAATACTATATTAATTCATATCCGTAATTATTGATATATATTTTTATACGTTCGTTCCCTGCGCGCGGCGTTGAGTTCCACCATTCAACAAAAAACGCCTCGAATTAGAAAATGAAAGTACTACTGGGATGTTAAGTGTTTAAACACACGAGGTTCCTGAGTTTCCTCTGTCTACCCTGGCATGTGCGCGATATATGTACTGTACCGTGACAGCTGTTAAATTCTGTTTCAATATAATAAAAGCTTTTTTCGAATAGGAGCTTTATCAAAAACTATTAAAGGAATAATTTTATGTTGAAATCGAGTACATATTCAATGTATGGCGGGTTAATCATTCTAATAGGTACTAAATTATGCTCTTCATATTACCGTGAAGTCAACAGGTAGTTTACTTCTCAACTTCTTTCAATGTATTTACTCTACTCTACTCAGCTTCACGCTGTATCCCGCACGAGGCAGGGTAGGCAGAGGGAACCCGGGAACCTAGTGTAAAGACACTCCGTTCCACTTCTGTTCCCCACTTTCCGCCGAATTTGAGGCATTGCGTGTTGAGTGGCGGAACTCAACGCCGCGCTTAGCCTTATTACCATCAATGTATTTCACCGAGGAAAACCTTTACTTGGTGAAAAGAAATAGATCTCAAATTTTAACCGAGTCGGTTTTTAGCTTCACGCTGTATCCTGCACGTGACAGGATAGGAAGAGGAAAGTTTGGAATTTATTGTTAAGATATTCCGTTCCGTTGTCCATTTCCCGCTGCATTTGAGGCATTGCATGTTCAATAGCGGAACTCAACGCTGTGCTATACCCTATTACCAGTTGTTGCAGTTTCACGCATGTATTAATTTTCTATCATCTTGTCATCGGTCACGAACACAACTTACACCTAAGAATTGAAGACGCACTACGCATGAAATTGGTTTGGACCTCTTGAGGAAATTGAATATTTTATATTTGAAATTAAATACATATTTCATAATTTAATTTCTTTGCTCTGCTAACAAAGCAAATCGCGGCGTTGAATTCCGCCACTCATCACGCAATACTCCAAATTCGGCGGAAAATGGGGAACGGAACGGAGCGTCCTAACACTAGGTTCCTAAGTTCCCTCTGCCTATTCATGCGCGGGATAAAGCATGAATCGGATAAAAATGATCTGTATGTCCGCATGCCTCCATTCCCTTGCAAAAAACAATGGACTTAACAGAATAAAACATTAACATTTACAAAAAATATAAAAAATGAGTTCCAATATAACATTTTTTTTTATACATTTCGTTAAGTTATTAACACTCTTCATAATTATTCCGGAAAGAAATATTACAGAAACATGTATAAATAAGTAATTTCCAGTTACACTATCTGTATGTTTTGCCTCACTCGTCGCTCGTACGTCAGACTAAGCATATTACACGAGACAACATAGCACTTAATGTAGCTGACAAATGAGGCTGTTCTTTCTCTATAACAAATTGTAGTGGATTAACCTTAATAAATATATGCAATATGTTATCTGAGAAAGTGAAAACTGGACAAGAACAAGTTCTCTTACATGAATGGTCCCATTGTAAGTTATATATATGTATATTAACTAAATGGTCTTCCAGCCACCCTGTCTAATAAACTTAAGTTGAAATTCTTACCTATGAACGTGTGGCTTAGTGATCAAGTCGTTTGTAAAAGCCATCTTTTAAGAGAAATAGGTTCTAATAAAATTAAAAAAGCTATGGATTAAATTTTATTCGAGGACATAAAATATTTAATATTTTATTTTTTTTAGCTCTGGTAACAAGGCAACGCGCGGCGTTAAGTGCCGCCAGATAATACGAAATGTCTTAAATTCTTCATAGGAAAGGAGTATCATTAAATAAGTACTTCAAGTCCCTTTTGCCTGCAATTTTATATGCTACAGGAATAAAGCGTGAAGCTGAAAAAAGAAAATAACCAAAAATGTACAAAATTGAAATACATAAATCACATAACTAAAAAACGTGAACTTAAAAATGTTGCCGCGTCATAGAAGTGATCCATCACGCGACAAGAGAAAAATCAGCGCCACAGATGCGTCTAATCTCTGTACCACGTTGGGCGCCATTTTTTACAATACTACCGATAATATAACTATCAGCTGGAATACATTGATTTGTACGACATTTAATAAATCAATACGTTTTTTTTTATAAAATAACGATAAATAACATTATTTTGAATACATAAAAGAAGCATATTAAAAACATTAAATTCACAAAGACAAAGTTATATTTCACTGCCTGAAAGAGATCTAGATCTCTTTCAGCTAGTGAAAGTGGAAGAGTTACAGAACACAGGGTGACAACTTGATTCTTGTATGTTCTATTTTATTCATACTAAGATTAGTAAAGAAATAAGTAATATAATTCAAGCGGGCGAAGCCGCGGGCGGGGCGCTAGTATATGATATATTTAAACAATAAACATAAAACACAGTATTAAATTGTAAAGTGTTTATTTAATTTCACTTCGAATGGGTTAAATCGATTGAAGTGTAAATTGCATAATAAATGTGTTTCCGCTCCGAACACACAATATTACGTTTAAATAAAGCATTGGGGTGAATAGAACTGAATAGTGTGATCTAAATACTGATGGATATTTTATATATGAGACCGCCTTAGTGTAGTGGTTTCAATGGACTGTTAGTGACATACCCCCCTTCTCTTACGAGACTAACTGTTTGTGTTATACTGTCCCCCTGTACCAACCTTAAGGTCAGTGACAGGGACCAAACAGGTCTGGCTCCTACCACTTTCGTGGTTGTACTTGTAGGGTAAGTGGCCCCACGCAACCTCCAACCGCCTACCAGATGGAAGACGGCCTTCAGTCACGCTACCTCGGTTTCCAAATAGGCACCGGAACTGTATGAACGCTCGTTTTGTTCGTTATTTATCCTCTAAGTTCTCTTTTTTTATTGCCAAATATTATGATTTTAGGATTCTAAACAAACGGAGGCCTGTCGTGGCGCAGCGGCATAAGCATGTGACTGTTAACAATAGGTTGTGGGTTCAAACCCCACTCGAGGAAATGAAATATTTTGCCGTTGAGTACCGCCCCTCATCACGCAATGCCTCGAATTCGGAGGAAAGTGGAGAACGGAAGTGAAACGGAGAGTCCAAACACTATCCAAACACTAGGTTCCCAAGTTCCCTCTGCCTACCCTGCCATGTGCGGGATACAGCGTGAAGCTGAGTGAGAGTGAGAGTATGACATTAGACCGTAGTGGCGCAGCGGTACAGCATGTGAATATAAACGAGACAGTTGCAGGTAGGCAGCAATTCAAACTCTTTGGAACGAATTGTTTTCAAAAAGGTAATATACATACTCAATATCCATTTAATTTACTAATATTTATTCAAAAACGACAACTTAAAAAAATACGATATAAAAATGATTTATTCAATTCAGTATGAGCTGTTCTACTCCATACAGAGCAACAAAAATACAATGCTAAGTAAATAGGAGCTGAGTTTTGTACGCAATGCATTGTTTTTAAGCGGGCGAAGCTTTTCATGTTAAAATAACCGTTTTCAATTTTATTATTTGCGGTGTTAGTTTTATATAAACATAAACAGCTCTTGAGAAAATCTTAAAATTCTACAGATTATTGTATAAATAATACGTTTATTTTGAACTATTATTTTTTTTTATAATTTCCAAATTAAACATTTTATGTATTCATCTTCGCTCTAGTAACGTTCCTAAGCGCGGTGTTGAGTTCCGCCATTCAAATCAAAGAAACCGAGAATCGAACCCACAAACAAATCCTCTCCTACTGCACCACAACAGCCTCTTTATGTATAACTCATTGTAGATTACAAAAATATGTCTCTTCTATTAAAATATTAATATTTTATTACAAATTTGAAATAAAAAAACAGAATAATATCTGTATTTGACACGAAGTTCTCTTGAATCGATATAGAACGGTTCCAACGTTTGAGCAGATCGCGTTACAAAACGATTGCGTGTAAACTCCGCTTGTCTTTCTTCAGATGTTTCTTAGAGAGCTTGATATTCGATAGATATCTAGTACTTTATATTGCATAGTTTTATATTGTAGGGAAGGAACCTGGGAACCTAGTGTTAAAGTATTCTGTACTCATTAACACATGTTAAAAACTTTTCGTCGAATTAAGTCATTGTGTGTTGAGTGACGAAACTCAACGATGTGCTTTTTGTGCTTTGTTAACATTGCACGGAAATGGTAATAATAAATATCAGCATTCCTCTGAGTGAAAATCGAACCTGTATCCGTCACGTTTCCAGTTGCGTGCTTGTACTATGCCACAACGGCTTCATTATTGTACTGTACAATTTAAAATAAATATTTTTTATAAAAACTTTTACTAATAATCTAATACAAATAGATGTAGTAAGAAATAATAATATTATGTATATATAAAGCAAAAACCGCAAATAATAAAATTGATACCGGTTATTTTAACATAAAAAGCTCCGTTTAAAATACAATGCATTGCGTACAAAACTCAGCTCCTATTTACTTTCCACTGTATTTTTGTTAGTTTGTTGAACTGTATGGAATAGAAAAGCTCATACTGAATCGAATAATTCATTTGTAAGTCGTAGATTTTTTTAGATTGACGTTTTTTAATAAAAAAATTGTAAATGAAGTTTAAAAAAAAAACACTTTTATGTATTTAAATGTAATATATATTTTATATAGGATCACTTTTGTCATTGATTGCTGAAGATTGCTTGTAGGTAAATCGAAATTGATATTAAAAATTACGCTCGATTTTAATAGGCTGTGGGCTGTGTTGTGCGGGTTCTATGACTGACTCATTGAGAAAATTTAATATTTTTATTTTTTCGCATGGGATTTGGGCTATTTAAACGGATTATCAGTCCTAGGAAACAGAGTACTTATATTTTTATGCAGCTTTACTTAAAGTTAAGGCACAAAGTTTTAAATTTTTCACCACTTTTTAGACACTGGGTTGAGTGGCGGAATTCAACGCCACACTTTTGCTTTGTGCCAGAGCGAAGAAATAAAAATTAAATATTAAATATTTCATTTCCTCGAGTGGGAATCGAACCCACAACCTGTCGGTTACAGTCACACGTTTGTGTCGCTGCGCCACGACAGGCCTCACAATATATGTTCGTAGGTATATAATGTAGCTAAATTTATGTATGTAAGTACTTTACCGTACTTTAGTGTATGTATGTACATATATTCTACAAACGTTAAACATATTTTGTGTAAATGTGTTTTATATTATTGTTTCCATTTTATTATTTATTAACTCTTTTTAAATAACATTTGCAGCGCTATTCTTCATTTCTCAAGTTCGTTTTTTTTTATTCTAAAAGGTTGTTTGTTAGAGATTGCTTGAAGCAATAAGGCTGCCTTTGCCTGCCTTTTCTTTCTGATTATTGTTTTTTTTTTCTTTGTATTGATTCTTATTCAGTGTGCAGTAACGTAAATAAATAATAAAAAAAAAATACTCTCAAAAGTTATAACCAACGTTCAATCTATCGCAGTAATAAATCTGAGAGGCTCAGTGCAAGGATCAAGACGGATACTGTGCTGTGTACACCGGAACAAGTGCGTGTTGGAGTATCAAGATTGATCGTTCCGCATTTGTACTGGGTTAGTTGAAATATCGGGTGAACTGTTCACAGAGTTGTGTATGTTTGTAAAACATATTTTTTTTGGTAAAACGTTTTTGTTTATTTCTTTAGTATAAGTTAGTAACTTTTTACAATCTTTTAAGTGACTTATTGTGTAGATATATTTTTAACATAGCCCATGCGTCTCAGAAGCCATCCAAGTTGCTGTCAGAGAGGCACGGGCTCACATCCCCCCGTCTACCCTAATACGACCCTCCCTAACCTACTCTGATATAAGCAAGATACAGAAAAATGTGAAAAAATAATATCATATTCTATGGACATTCACTAAGATGTTACTAACATTGTGGATATTAGAACATTCTCAGACAACGAAAAATGTAATCTCCCGGTCAACTTCTCGCAAAGTACACGGCTCGTACAGCGCGCGGGCGCTCGGACCCGCGCGGAGCTGCATGTGTGAGGACTGTCGTAACGCTGATAGCGTATGAGGGCGGTACAATAGCTACCCAGTAGCTGTATTGTGAGTGTGACTTCAATGAAAGTTATAGTACCTATATACTGAATGACATGAAGTAAAGAAGACTGTAGTGGTGGACGTGTGTGCTTGTATACGTGACAGGTGGTGGGTTCGTATAAATAGATAGAGGGAACCTGGGAACATAACGTTCCGTTTCCATGTATATTTAAAGCTGAAGAAACAGCATAAACCTGTGGTGGCGCAGAAGCCTAAGCGTGCAACTGTGTAAGCCGCAGTTTGTAGATTCGATTCCTATTAGAAGAAATAAAATATTAAATACATAGTTTTATTTCTTCACCCTGAGTTTTGCCACTCAACACACTTTGCCTCAGATTCGGCGGAAAGTGGGTAACAGAACGGAGTGTCTTAACTCTAGGTTCTCAATTTCCCTCTGCCTATTCTGCCATTTGCGGGATACAGCGTGAAGCTGTAAAATTACACGGACGTTATTTAGATAATCATAGTTAAGCCGGCGAAGCCGCGGGCGGGGCGATAGTCAATATAAATATTTCACTCCGAGCTTCATATATTACTATTGTTTTAGAGAATTATAATTAAATGCTATAAACAAACGCAACACGTATTTATATTGTTAAAAAGCTTGTATGTTTCCATACAATAGACAAAATAATGATTCTATTTCAAAATAATATCATTATATTATATAATATATACAGTGGAATTTTAAATAACTCGTATCTATATAGTTCTAATTAAAATAATAAGTGAGTTCAGGTTCACGCTTACAGCCGGCAGAGGGAACCTGGGAACCTAATAATAAGACACTTTGTTGTCATTAAGACACTTTCGTTCCTACTTTCCGTTGAATTTACGAGGCACTGCACGTGGATTGGTGAAACTCAACGCCACGTGTGGTCTCATGAAATAAAAATAATATATATTTCTTTCCCTCAATTGGGAATCGAACGCCAAAACAACACGCTTACAGTCGCATCCACCGCCACAAGGACTAGGTATAGGATATAAAATAAATACTTTCTACGAGCGAAGTGTCCTAACAGAAACAAAATGTTTTAACGTTAGGTTCCCATGTTCCTACCAACCATCTTTACATGCGGGATACACACTGAAGTTAAGATAAGTTACAAGCAATTTAGTTAAAACGAAACTCCCATAGAACATAACAATCGAGTGCACATAATCGTGACCTCAAAGTGTACGTTTACGACTCTACAAATAGTGCATCTCAGGTTTGGAAGCTTTTCTAGAATTTCCCCTGCGTCTTACCAGCAATGTAGTTGGTACGTTATTGGAACAACTTCTACAAACTGTTTCTGTTTTATATATTATTGATACTCGAGCTTAAGTTATTGTAGTGCAGCGATGTTCATTGGAAGAGATGGTTATGTCGTGTGACTGTGAACTCGACGGGTTGTGGGTACGATTCCCACTCGTGGAAATTAAATATTTTTTTTATTTCAAATTAAATACAAAACATTTTCATTTCTTCGCATTGGTGACAAGGCTGAGCGCGGCGTTGAGTTCCGCCACTCAGATTTGGCGGACAGTGGGGAAACAGAACGGAGTATTTAAACAAACATTTATGTGCGATATAGAACGTTAAGTTGATTAGATTTATGTTTTTAAAATATTATTATTGTTAAGTAATGACAAAACGAATGTAATTAATAAAATAACAATAACCTAATCTGAGGTATTTACAAATTCACTCTAAATATTATATAATATAAAATATTGTAATATAAATTATTATTTTTTAATAAAAAAAACGTTCATTTATTTATTGTATAGACACTTACAAGGGTTTTTAAATAATATAATTATGCGTAACGTTTCGTAACGCGTTACGTTGATTTACTTGTGTTACCTATATCGATATATGGTTATTTTAGTAGGGTTATTTGTTTGAAAATATTTTTCAGGAAACGTATACTTATTTGGACGGATTTCGAAACACACGGGTTCAAATCCCGCTACGTTTAATTATATTTTTCTATGTAAGGATTCATACTTAGAAAATAACTTAAAATATAAAACATATTTTAAATGACACTTATTAAACCGGAATAATCGCGTACGTACAAAGTGTTATATGAAACGTATGTTTTTAATACATCTTTCTTTGTTTCAGGCGATAAATCTAGTGTCAGGACAATTCATTTCCAAACAAAAAAAACCGTACCTAATTTTCCGCCGCATTCCGGACACATTGTTCTGTTGCGAAACTCAACGCTTGACCTGTTGACCTACCAGATCAAAGAAATCAACATTTTCAGTATTTTATTTCGTCAAGTGGAGATCGAACCCACAACCCGTCTCGTATACAGTCACACACGTCCACCACTGCGGCACAACAGTCTTCAATACTTCATGTTATTCAGTATATAGGTACTATAACTTTCATTCAAGTCACACTCACAATACAGCTACTGGGTAGCTATTGTACCGCCCTCATACGCTATCAGCGTTACGACAGTCCTCACACATGCAGCTCCGCGCGGGTCCGAGCGCCCGCGTGCTGTACGAGCCGTGTACTTTGCGAGAAGTTGACCGGAAAATTACATTTTTCGTTGTCTGAGAATGTTCTAATATCCACAATGTTAGTAACATCTTAGTGAATGTCCATAGAATATGCTATTATTTTTTCTCTGTCAAATTTTTTTACATCTCACTTATATCAGGGTAGGTTAGGGAGGGTTGTATTAGAGTAGACGGGGGGATTTGAGCCCGTGCCTCTCTGACAGCAACTTGGATGGCTTCTGAGACGCGTGGGCTATGTTAAAAATATATCTACACAATATGTCACTTAAAAGATTATAAAAAGCTACTAACTTATACTAAAAAAATAAACAAAAACGTTTTACCAAAAAATATGTTTTACAAACATACAGCTCTGTGAACAGTTCACCCGATATTTCAACTAACCCAGTACAAATGCGGAACGATCAATCTTGATACTCCAACACGCACTTGTTCCGGTGTACACAGCACAGTACACTAATCCGTCTTGATCCTTGCACTGAGCCGCTCAGATTTATTACTGCGATAGATTGAACGTTGGTTATACCTTTTACGTGCATTTACTGATGTAGTCGTTGGAGGGTACTTATGTTTTTATGCAGTTTCACCTAAAGTTAAGGCACAAAGTTTTCTATTTTTCACAATTTTTTAGACACTGGACTAAATGGTGGAACTCAACGCCGCTTTTCTCCGGAATTATATATATTATTCCCTAAAAAAATGTAAGACTTACAAATGAATTAATTGATTCAGCTTTTCTATTCCATACAGTTCAACAGACTAATAAAAATACAATGGAAAGTAAATAGGAGCTGAGTTTTGTACGCAATGCATTGTTTTTAAGCGGGCAAACCTTTTATGTTAAAATAGCTGTTTTCATTTTTTTGTTTCCGGTTTTTGTTGTGTATAAAAAAACATGCTCTTTAGAAAATTTTAAAATTCTACAGATTTTGATGTAAATAATATATGTATTTCTTATTATACCTATTTGTATTAGCTTGTTATTAAAAGCTTTAATAAGAAATAATTTATTTTTAATAGTACAGTACACTAATGAAGCCGTTGTGGCATGCAAGTACAAGCAAGCAACTGGAAAAGTGACGGTTACAAGTTCGATTTTCACTAAGGAAATTAACTATTTACAATTTTCATTTCCGTTCCCTGTTAAGGAAAGACAAAAAGCTCAACGTTGAGTTCCGTTATTCAACATACAATTTTTTAATTCGGCGAAAAGTTTGCAACGTAAGTGTCTTAATGGGAACGGAACTGGGTTTTACACTAGGTTCCCAGGTTCCTTCTCTGCTATAAAAAACTATGCAATATAAAGTACTAGATATCTATCGAATATCATGCTCTCTAAGAAACACCCGAAGAAAAATAAGAGGAGTTTACACACAATCGTTTTGTAACGAGATCTTCTCAAACGTTGGAACCGTTCTATATCGATTCAAAAGAACATCCTGTTATAATACAGATACAATTTTGAAATAAAATATTTGTTTTTTGTAGAAGAGACAAATATTTGTAATCTATGGTGCGTTATACATAAGAGGCTGTTGTGGTGCAGTGGCGGAGGACTCTGTCTCTCTGATTTGAATGGCGGAACTCAACGCCGCGCTTAGTCTCGTTACCAGAGCGAAGATGAAATCATAAGATTTAGAATTTGGAAATATTAAGAAACTTTAAATAATAAACTAACACCAATATTAGTATAGTTCAAAATAAACGTATTATTTATATCATAATTTGTAGAGGTTTTCTAAAGAGCATGTTTGTTTATATAAAACAAATATAAAAAGCTTCGCTTTAAATACAATGCGTTGAATCAAAGTACATACTAAATCAATTAATTCATTTTAATATCGTACATTTTTTTAATTGTCGATTTTTTTTTATGGACGAGACACGGCAAACGAGCGTACGGGTCACCTGATGGTAAGTGATCACCGTCGCCCACGGCCCCGTGTAACTCCAGAGGAGCTACAGGAGTGTTGCCGGCCTTTAAAATGGATGGGCACCGGGGCCCGGCATTACCCAATGCGAAACGCAGTGGCCGAAGCCACTACTTAACGCCGGTTTTAAATGCCGGGGGTGGTAACAATCCGGTCGAGTCTGCCCATGCGTGTTGCCATTACTGACAACGTGACTCTACCACACTCACTTTAGTCGCCTCTTACGACACCACCAGTACCAGGGTGATTCTATTCTTGGCCGGAATCACACGGCATATAATTGTTTGAATTGTCGATTTTAAATAAATATTAGTAAATTAAAACGATATTGAATATTTTTTCAGCTTCGTGCTATATCATGTATATAACTGGTAGGTAGAGAAAACTCACTCACTCACTGCCAATTTTCAAGGAGTATTGAGTGGGAAACGAGGATGAGAATAATTCGTTCTAAAGAGTGGTAATCTAACCTGCAACTGTCTCGTTTACAGTCACATATTGCACCGCTGCGCCACTACGATCTAATGTTATAATTGTAATATTTTAATTATTTAGTAACTTTTTATTCTATACGTAGGGTTGTCTTTAGATTTTATCTACGATAGTGGGAAAATTAAAAGGTTGTTAAAGTTCCGTAATTGAACAGAGAAGGGAACCCTTATAGGATCACTTTGTTGTCTCTGTCGTAGTTTTTCAGATTGCTTGGATAAAATTTAAATGTATATCAAGCTTTCATGTGTATGATAAGAATGTTTATGTATCGTTTATGCAGCTTAGTATATGAATAATGCTACATATTCTACATCTATTAGGGGGTCTTTAGAAACCTAAAATCATAATATTTGGTAAAAAATGAAAACTTAGAGGATAAATTCGAATAAACCACACAAAATGGATATTAATTTTATACAAAATGTTAATACTTAAGTTGGTTAACTTTTGTAAGTTATACTTCCCGTAGACAAACAATCTTCATAGATTGTTTTGTCGGTACGGAACCTGCGAGTTTCTTTAAGTCCGAATCGCACTTGGCCGGTTTTAACTTTGTATATTTTTACGCTGTAATCTGTATACAGTAGATAAAACAAAGAAAACCTAGTGTTAAGACACTCTGTTCCCCACGCACCCACGCACCGGCCATATTTCGAGTTATTGCGCGGCGGAACTCAACGCTACGTTTTGTTTTCTTATCAGTGCGAGAAATAGTTAGATATTTATTGCCTTGTGTAGGAATTGAATTAACAACTATCACCAACAGTCGTTCGTTGAAACCACTATATCAAAGCGGCCTCATATTTTAAATATCCATCAGTATTTAGATCACACTATCCAGTTCTATTCGCCCCAATGCTTTATTTAAACGTAATATTGTGTGTTCGGAGCGGAAACGCATTTATTATGCAATTTACACTTCATTCGATTTAATCCATTTGAAGTGAAATTAAATAAACACTTTACAATTTAATACTGTGTTTTATGTTTATTATATAAATATATTTTATACTAGCGACCCGCCCGCGGCTTCGCCCGCTTGAATTATATTATTTATTTCTTTACTAATCTTAGTATGAATAAAATAAAATATACCAGAATCAAGTTGTCACCTTGTGTTCTGTAACTCTTCCGCTTTCACTGGCTGAAAGAGATCTAGATATAACCTCGTCTTTGTGAATTTAATGTTTTTAATATGTTTCTTTTATATATTAAAATAATGTTATTTATCGTTATTTTATAAAAAACGTATCGTTTTATTAAATATCGTACAAGTCAATCTATGATTTCAGCTGAAAGTTATATAATCAGTAGTATTGTAAAAAATGGCGCCCAACGTGGTACAGAGATTAGACGCATCTGTGGCGCTGATTTTTCTCTTGTCGCGTGATGGATCACTTCTATGACGCGGCAACATTTTTAAGTTCACGTTTTTAGTTATGTGATTTATGAATATCAATTTTGTACATTTTTGGTTATTTTCTTTTTTCAGCTTCACGCTGTATCCTATAGCGTAGATCATTTACATTTAGCAAAGTTTTAAGATATTCCGTTCCTATGAAGAACTTAAGGCATTGTATTAACTGACGACACTTAACGCCGCGCTTTGCCTTACCAGACCATCAAAGCTTAGAAATGAAAAATCGATGATCCAATATTTCATGTCCTCGAGTGAGGATCGAATCCATAACTTTTATTTAATTTTATTAGTATCTATCTCTCTTAGAAACCATCTAAACGATTTGATCACTGAACCACACGTTCATAGGTATCAGAATTTCATCTTTGCTTGACTAGAAAGAGTGGTTGAAAGACCTTTTAGTTAATTTATATAGCTCACAATTGGACCATTTTAGTAAGAGAAATTCTTATTGGCCAGTTTTCAGTTTCTCAGCTAACATATTGCATATATTTATTAGGGTTAATCCACTACAATTTATTATAGAGAAAGAACAGCCTCATTTGTCAGCTACATTAAGTGCTATGTTGTCTCGTGTAATATGCTTAGTCTGACGTACGAGCGACGAGTGAGGCAAAACATACAGATAGTGTAACTGGAAATTACTTATTTATACATGTTTCTGTAATATTTCTTTCCGGAATAATTATGAATAGTGGTAATAACTTAACGAAATGTATGTATGGTTGTCTCAGTATTAATTTTTGGTTCTTTTTATGCTGAGTGTAAACATTAACATCTTCGGTATGAAAAAAGCAAGTGAGGTAGCTTTAATGGAGGCATGCGGACATACAGACAATTTTTTTCCGCTTCATGCTTTATCCCGCAGATGAGTAGGCATAGGGAACTTAGGAACTTAATAAAAACTGAGTAAGAAATGATATATTAGTCTTTTTATCTATGTACTAGCTGACCCGCCAAAGGTTATTTTGCCATTAGAAGGGAATCATGTTAAGTTTGTTCAACCCACTTTGTCATTTAAATTGAATGTTATTAAAAGTAATATTGTTTGAAATTATAAGTATTGTTTTAAAGGGTAAGAATTCTTTATAAAAACACCATCGGAAAAAATACATTGTCTACACAATATGCACGGCAGCATATGTCTACACATATGCTGCCGTGGACGTTTTTTAGAGCTTTTAAAGAAAAAGAATTCTGTAATACTATTGTCATATGTCATATTATTTTCGCAAAACTTTAACACCGTTTACGCAATGCACATAGCACAATCTCTCAATTAGGAAAAAAATCCCCCGATTTTGAAATACTCTTAATTGGTGCTCCGGTTCTATTGGTCTTAGCGTGATGATATATAGACCATAGCCTTCCTCGATAAATAAGCTATCTAACATTGAAAGAATTTCATCTCGGACCAGTAGTTCTTGAAATTAGCGCATTCAAGCGAACAAACAAACAAACAAATTCTTCAGCTTTAGATCTCAACAACAGCCAACCAGATTAAATTATTTTGTAAAGATTCGTTGAAATGTAACTATTTAATGTATAGATATTGTCTTAAAAGTGATAACTTTATTAGAACAAGAAAGTAATTGAGGTTATTTGAAGCGGGTGAAGTTGTTAGTATATAATAAACTAGCGGCAGCATATTTCTAAATACAGGGCAAACGAGAACGGATACTAAAACCCCGCTATCCGTATGTCCGTCAGTCACATAACTTTATCTCATGAACTGCGATATTAATGATCCAAATTTTCAGAAATTTTATTGAGTTGAATATTAAAATTTTCGTTTCTTTTTATCAACCGATTTAAATACATAATAGTAGATGTAATAATGTAACCTCCTTTCAATGCCTCAAACTCGGGGGAACAACACCAGGTTCCCAGGTTCCCTCTACCTACACTGCCATGAGCAGGATACAGCGTGAAGCTGAGTAAACTAATTTTAAACTTCATACGTATGATTTCCAAAAGATGCAGGTTAATGGTAATGGTAAATTTTTATACGCTTATAAATTTAGTATTTTGTTTCCTAAGTGTGGAATAACACTTTTAAATATAGTGAGAATACTTTTAAATATGGTTGGCTGTTACTGAAAATAACACGTACAAACGTACAGATAAACATTTAAAAACACACTATTTTTGGCCTTATTTTTTTAAATATATTCTTCATGTCAATATAAATATTCTAACCCACAATCACTGGATCTTGTTTTTTCTCCTTATACTGTTTTATTCTGTTACAAATCTAACCCCTGAATACAATATATATATTTTAAGGTAAAATATATTTTTTTAAATACATTACCTGATTTCAGGGTCCCGTTTTACCCCTTGGATACGGAACCCTAAAAATGTCCTTGAATTATATATATAGACATAAAAAAATAAAAACTAACACAATTGCATAGTAATTCAAACTTACATACTGTGTACAAACACGATGCATACAAAATTGAAAATTATATTATCATGCATCATAAATTTCACATAAATCCTTAGAGAATATTTCCGAAACTTAAATAAGTTGACGGCATTCTTTTGATATACCGCATTGAGTTATGATATATGACGTTGGTATAAATTTATGCCTTTGTTTAAGGCATCAATCCCATTCCCTCATAATTTTCAAATATTTATATATAGAAAATCAGTCAACGTTTCATGTGGATTGGTTAATATTTGACTGGAGCATCGCTTACCTGACTTCAAGTGAATATGTATATATATATATATATATATATATATATATATATATATATATATATATATATATATATATATATATATATATATATATATATATATATATATATATATATATATATATATATATATATATATATATATATATATATATATATATATATATATATATATATATATATATATATATATATATATATATATATATATATATATATATATATATATATATATATATATATATATATATATATATATATATATATATATATATATATATATATATATATATATATATATATATATATATATATATATATATATATATATATATATATATATATATATATATATATATATATATATATATATATATATATATATATATATATATATATATATATATATATATATATATATATATATATATATATATATATATATATATATATATATATATATATATATATATATATGCAATGCCTTAGAAATTCGGCCATCTCAGGTTCCCTTTTCTTAACTTTAACTGACAGGTTGTAGGTCCAATGCCCACTTGGAATATGAAATATGTAATATTTATATGATAATGAAGAAGAAGAAAGGCCAGAAAGTTGAGTTCCGCCACTCAACATCCAATGCCTCAAATTCGGCGGAAAGTTGAGAATGGAAGTGGAACGGAGTATCTTAACAGGTTCCCAAGTTCCCTCTACCATGTCGTGTGCGGGACACAGCGTGAAGCTAAGTGAGTTAGTTAGTATACCCAAAAATTAAAAAAAATATATTAACTCCAGCCCGAAGTTAACGGGTGTGCAAATGACCTGACAAGTGTGAGTCAAGTACTCATCAGCTGTCGGTAGAGCATCAAAAACAACCATCACATAAACCTCTATAGGTTTAAGTACAGTTTTGATAACTGGTATATGTAACGATGTTTGAAAAAAGATATCCTTTCTTTTTTAAACTAAAAATAATAA